>VZTL01072603.1:0-28792 GCA_013400535.1 Scopus umbretta | reverse complement strand
TGGGGCTCCAATTCCCCCTGTGCACCCACCCCTGCCTGGACTGTGTTCCAGGGCTGTGGGGCCTGTCCTCTGGAGGAGCAGGGAAGCGCAGCCTCTCAGTGACAGTATGCCCAGTGCCTCTTGCACCCCTTCACGTTTCTCCCTCTCCTGAGCTCTCCCACTTCTCCCAGGTTTCCTCCTGCTTCCTGCTCTCCCCCAGAGGCCTCTTCCCTGCTCCGCTGCTGATCTGCCCTGTCCTTCCTGCCCCGGGACTCCTTGCAGCTGGATCTGCCCTTGCTCCGTCCCATGCCTTTCGCTGTTGCTCTCCTTGGTGTCCCCTGCCTGTGCCACCCCAGCTGCCTTCCCCGGGCGCTGCCACAACCTCCCCGTGCTGCCCTGCCACCGCAGTTACCCCACAACTGCTTTGCTCCAGCTGTTCCCCGGTGTGGTACGGCTGGTTCCACGTGCCCTGCACTGCTCTAGCTGCTTTCCCTGCTGGGAGAAGCAGCCACATGGAATGTCTCCTGGTGTGGCATTTTTTAGCCAGCGCTCGGCTCCAGGTGCCAGCAAACACAGCATGAACAGCATGGACCATGAGCCCTGGGTTTTATTCCTTGTCCCAGGAGGGAGAATAACCCTGTGGGCTAGAGCAGGGGAACTGAGCCTCCGACTTTGTTATAGTGGGAGCAGCCCTCTGCCCCCTCCCCCCCAAAATGCATGGTATTTCTGCTGTTCCAGGTCCACAGAAGGGAGTGGGTCCGTGCAGGGCAAGTCTCCTATGCACAGGGTGGCAGAGCCTGGGGACGGGGATCTGCCAGTCCTTGTCTCAGAGGGTCTGAGCCATGCCTTTCCTCACCAGTACTGCTCCAGCCTTGCGTCTCCGCCTGCCAGGGTGATTGATGGTGTGTGCCAGGGAGGCTGCTGCAGCTATGGGGAACCGTGCTGTGCAACAGGCCACATTCTCAGGCTTCTCAGGCCTCACGCGTCTGTCCTGCTGACAACAGCCTGACAGAATGACAGGAGCAGCTTCACGGGCCTCCTCTGATGGGCATGGAGAGGAGAGACCAGTGTCTGCGTGTGGGGATGGGAGGCTGCAGGCTCTGCCCTTCTGCCATAATGGCCAGCTACAGCTGCTCGGATGGCAGTGGGTGCCTTTCCTGCCTTCCTAGGCTCAGCCCTGGTACCCGAAATCTGAGCAGCCTTCTGTGCCCACAGCCCAGTGACCAGCTCCTCAGCAGTGTAGGGAGCCGCTCAGAGGAGCAAAGCCAGCTCAGCAGGGGCCAGGAGGAGAGTGAACGTTGCCTCTCCCTTTCTCTTGAGTGCACATGAGGGTCAAGGCACCGCAGCAGAGATGGGAAGTCCTGGCAAGGCATCTTGCAGAGAGAAGCTCAGGACCACTAACTGTTCAGCGCTCCTGCTGCTTACAAGTGACTGGGTTTACATCCAATTAAGATGTAACGGATAAATTAAAGCCCTGGAGATAGCCCTGACTGTGGAAATTGCTGCTGAAGGATTTACGGTCCCTTCTCTCATCAGTGCTGGTAATTCTATTGTGCTATTTCCACCCCGCTCTGTTCCTGCCTGGCACAGCAACGCTGAGATGAGACACGGCTAAAGGTCCCCAGTGCCCCAAGTCCCTGCCATGGTGCAGGCAGGTACACTCTGGGCAGCTGGGTGCAAAGCCAGGCTGGGCTGAGCCTGCAGCAAACCCTCATTTAAGCTTCTCAAGCCCTTGTGAGGAAGAGCAGGAAGGAGGTCTCCCTGGGTGTGCTCTTCTCCTGTGGAACTGCAGCGGGGAGAGTACAGGGGCTTTGTCCTCTTTGCCCTTTTCTGTCTGGGCTCTGCACCCTCCCCTCCTCATGGGGAGACAGCCCAGGGAATAACAAACATCTTCTCCCTGCTTGCTGGGGATGGTGCATCACCCAGGCAGAGCAGGGGCAAGAGCCTTAAAACGGCCCAGGGAGGCTGGTGCTGGAGAGGTGCAGGGGCTGGAGGTGTCCTGTAAGGATCAGGGCAGACCACGGCCATGGGGTGGCCAGGCTGCAAGCGGGGCAGTGAGGGATGTAGGAGGGTTTTCCATGATGAAAGCCTGGTGCTTGCTGCACCCCGACCTCTACTCCACACCAGCACCCGCGGCACCGGGTCCTTGTAGCACAGCTCTGGTCGGGATCAGCCAAGAGTAACCCACCCTGACTGAAGGCTTGCCCTGCTCAGAGCCCCAGAGCCGGAACTGGAGCAGTCCCCTCCTCTGCACCCATGTGCAAGAGCTCATCTGTACCTGAGGCTTCTTCTGTGCAAACAGTCGGGAAAATCAATGGCTGCTGCTGCAGAGGGTCAGGGACAGCTGCAGGCAGTGTGTGTGTGAAGCCGTGCCAGAGCATGCAGAAGGCTTCGTTGCAGGAGGGTCTTCTACCCTGGAAGGGGTGTGCTCACCCAGAGATGAGCCGGACAAAGACTCAAATGACTCCCTTTGGTGCTTTCTCCCACAACATGGGTGCAGCCTCTTGGTCCCAGGTGTCCTCTCTCCTCCTGTCCCCTGACAACCTCTGCTCTTTTCCCCCATATGACCACACATCACCCAGCAGATCTCTGCACCTGTCTGTGCCCTGCATGTTCCCCAGCTCCCTGCTTATGAGAGGGCTGCTCCCTGACAAGCATCTCCCTCTTCTGCCCCGTAGGAAACAGGAGAGGGGTCACAGCAAGGTCTGTCGCAACCTGCTAGAACACTTGGTCAGTGCAAGGAGCTCCGAGTACATGGGAGAAGGTCCCAGCTGGTTCATGTGCATTCTGGTTATGCCCAACAGCACACATTACAGGTGATGCAGCAGGACTACATTTCCCAGTGTGCTGTGTGTTGCTGAGCTTGGCGAGTGCAGGGCAGTGCATGCTCTGTACCCAGCACCAGGGCTGCAAGCTGCAGCAGCCCACGTCCAGCTGCGAGCAGGGACTGGTAAGGACCCACTTGTGCAGGCACGTTGCTGCCCCGCCGTTCCCTCCTCAGTGCTCCAGCTGCAAGGCGAATGCGGGGCTGTCTCCAGCAGGAGGGCTGCAAATATTTGTTGTGCCATTAATTTTCTACAAGCAGAGTCAGCACAGCACCTGGCAGCATTTGCTTGCTGCCTCCTGTTATCTCCTGTTGGTGTTTCTCACGCCTGGGTGCTGATACTGGGACATCTGTGGAGACAGTATCTGCATCCCATCCCTATCTCTTAGTGGTGGGCAGTGATTTCACCATCCTGCTCTGCTTCTTCTCAAACAAGCCCCGGTGACCCTGCCAGGGTGCACAACAGGGTGACAGGGGACTGAGCAGCTGATGCCTGGGCCCAGCTGAGTGCACACCTGCTGGAAGCCCTGTGGGCTGTGAATTTTAAAACACTCAGAACACTGATAAAACCAACAACCACCTCTGAAAAGGAGGATCAGGCAGCTCTGGCCATATCTTCACCAGCTGTGGCCCACGGTGATGTGATAAGCGGCCATGTGAGCAAAACTACATCCTTGCAGTGAACCAGTACTGCAGGGAGCTTCACCGGTCACCTCATGCCAAACAGGTAGGGGCAATGCTATCACCTCCAACATCTCCCACCCTGCTCCTGAACCATCCTGAGCAGCTTATCTCTGACTACCTGCCATGCTCCCATCCTCCAAGGCTGCTCAGGAGGTAACAGGGCTGCTCCTTGTCCTCTTGACCTGGCCCTGGGAAATGGGGCTCTCAACAGCTCTACACTCATCCCAGGAGGCTGTGCCAGCTTTGCTCCATCTCCTGCCTCTTTCCAGGCTATTAGTAATTCTCCCGAGCCACAGTGAAGCGTCTCTGAAGCGCTTGTGGTTCTGCCAGATGTAAGCCAGAGGCAGAGACGCCAAGAACCTGGTCTGGCTGCAGTGGTGGGCCGAGTCGGACCACATCAGAGCAGGTCTAGGACTGGCCTTGGCTGAGCTGGTGGGAGCAGCCCTGTGACCCACAGCACCAGCTGCAGGAGAGCAGGACAAGGAGCAGGGCTGGAAGTGCTCAGTGGGTCTTGGCCTATGGCTTTGGGGACGAGCCTTTACCTGTGGTTCATTGCTGTCCTTTGATCTGCACGACTTGATGTTGCTGCAGGGAGGAACTCAGCAGCAACACAGCAACTTGGAGGGAAAGGCCGGTGAGGGCATGCATAGCTCAGCACAGTGCCTGCCAGAGACCCTACATTAACAAACCAACATCCCCAGCCTTGCCCTGGCTTCCTTACCCATCTCAGAGCTGACAAAAGGAAAACCTTCTAAAGGAAAGCAATGCATCTGGCTGGAGAACCGTTCCCCTGTGAGCTCTCAGCTTCTGTTCGGGAAGGGCACATCCCACTCCAGCCACAGCTGCATGGGTGAGAGAGGTCCCAGCCCCTTCTGCTCTCCAGGCCCCAAGCAGAGACTGTGGAGCCCTTCTTATTCTCCCAGATGCCCGAGCAAGAGGTAGGTGCTGCAAGGGGCTCCCCACCCTTGAGTCAGCGGTCACTCAGGACACAGCTCTCTGAGTAACTCCTTGGCCTGAGCTTGGTCCTGTAATCATCCACACATCTCGGTTGGTTCCCTGACACAGTTTTAGCCTGTGCTAAATAGGACACGTTCAAGGGAGGTCATGGGCTGGTGCCATCCCATGGCCATCTCTGGGCAGAGAGGGGAGTTGAGCCTTGTGCCTGTCCTCCTGCAGCTACTGCCTTCCCCTTTGGCTTCCCCTCTCTGTGCTGGGGCACAGAGGAGCAGGGTGATGGTGATGGTGCTGGGCTCTGGAGGCCGACCGGAGCCTTTCTCCTGGGGGTCCCCAGTGCTACCACCATGTGTGGACAGCAATGCTCTGTCCAGGTGTCAGAGGGGCTGGAAAGCAGAGCATTGGCTCTCCATGCACCAGCAAGACTGGGAGCTCCCTGTGACTGGGGCACTTCCCAGCCCTTTCCCTTGTCTCTGAGCCCTGACCAAACACTGCCCAGGCAGGGCAGGCTGAGGCAGCACAGGCTGGATCATGGCACAGTGCGGGGAGAGAAGGTGGCTGCACTGTTTTCAGCGTGGAAGTCTCTGTTGTGCCGCTGCTTGCAGCTGATTCAATCACAGCTCTTTATTGCTTCTCCTGACTGTTGAAAATCTCATTAGGTTTAGTGAGCTCTGTGAGCAGCGCTGTCAGCCTTTCTCGTCTCCTGCCCTCTCCCATGAGTCAAGGCACCCTGTCCTCCAAGGAAGTGCATCAGCACACTCCATGGGGCCTGGGCTGAAAAACCTTCCCGCACCCTGGTGTCTGTGGATGGATGGGTTTGGCACAGACAAGGTGTGCCAGGGCCTGCCACAAAGACAAGGGCGAGGAAAGGAGGTGTGGTGGTGTTCTATGTGGGGGCATCTCTACAACACAACAGAGTGAGGGAGCAGGGCTGTCCATACTCAGCAGCCATGTACCTCAAGGTGGAAAAAAAATCAGGAAAGAGAGTGGGTCTTACTCAGCTACATTAGTGGCAAACATGTGAGGCTGATGGTCCCAGGCGAGCAGCAGTAGAAGCAAATGATACTTGAGCCAGGACAAGTGATGGTAGTGCTGCCTTGAGCTGGGATCTCTGCCGGCTCGAGTGAAACATAGAGCTGAGAAGAGCGGGGCAGGGCTTTGATTCTGCTGTGCCCTGCACGCTGGAGCCCTGTTCCCAGGCAGCACCTGCATGCCACCACAACACATTAATACCTTTGATTACCATGGCCTAATTTCTGTCCACCTGTGTCATGGATGGCTGGTCACCCCACCCTGCTGAGACCTTGTTCTCCAGTGGCTGATGATTGCACCAGCGCTGGACAAACTGGTCTCCTGGGGTAATTACAGCCAGGAGAGACCTGGTGCTGCAGGCTGTGGGTGAGCCAAGCGTGTCACCACCAGTCCAGCACCTGGCATGTAAGTCGCGCCATGATGCATGGCGAGTCCTTTCTTATGGGACTAAGCATCCACCCTCCCTCCTCACTGGATCCCGCCTGGGAACTGGCCTCCCCAGCCTGCTTGTCTCATGTCCCTGGGCTCCACAGGATTTCCCCTTCACTGCAAGAAGGACATTGAGATGCTGGAGCATGTCCAGATAAGGGCAATGAAGCTGGTGAAGGGTCTGGAGCACAAGTCTTATGAGGAGCAGCTGAGGGAACCGGGGTTGTTCTGTCTGGAGAAGAGGAGGCTGAGGGGAGACCTTATCGCCCTCTACAACTTCCTGAAAGGAGGGTGTAGTGAGGAGGGTGTTGGGCTCTTCTCCCAAGCAGCTAGGGATAGGATGAGAGGAAATGACCTGAAGTTGCACCAGGGGAGGGTTAGATTGGACATTAGGAACAATTTCTTTATTGAAGAAGCGGTGAAGCATTGGAAGAGGCTGTCCAGGGAGGTGGTGGAGTCACCGTCCCTGGAGGTATTAAAAAACATGTAGCTGTGGCACTTTGATACTTGGCTTAGTAGGCATGGTGGTGTTGCGTTGAGTTAGACTAGATGATCTCAGAAGTCTTTTCCAACCTTAATGATTCTATGATTCTATGATTTCTGCTGGCCAATGGAGAGCTGGACAGGCTAAGTAGGGGTTCCCCATCAGAGGTTGTCACATGAGTTGGGACCTTCCCTTTTCCTCCAGGTCAGCTGTGGCCCTGATGTAGGTCTGCTCAGGGTCTTCCCATTGGCTTGATCATGGGCTGGAAATGCATGTGACTTTATGCACGTATTTATACAGCAAAGGGCAGCTGCTCCCTGGGCTCTAGGCACCATGCCATCCCCACCACTCTCACTGACTTACCAGGACCCAGTGCCCTTCTCCCTCCTTCTCCTTCACCTGCCCAGCCTTTGTGGGGAATCGAGTCACGCCGTGACAAGCCTTGGTCAGAGGCTGAAGGCTGGGGGAAGCCAGCAGGCTGCCAGGAGGTTCTGTGGGGCCACACACTGAGGAAAGGGGTGAGCAGGGGCCCAGCCCAGACCTTGGCTTTCCAGTGCCCCATATGTGAGGGAAGCTGCTTTGGGGAGGCACAACACTCTGCTGAAGGCAACCGCACGGCCAAGACACAGACAGACATCCTGGGATGGGTCAGGCGGGAGCTGTGCCAGTTCAGGGTCCCCCTGGCAGCAGCGATGCTTCCTCCAAGGCATCATTGGTGCAGTGCCAGGCATGATGATGGGGCTGTGCAGCCCCCAGAAGACCAGCTAACACCACCAGCTGTGCCACCTTCCCCCCTCCACCAGGCCACTGGCTCCAGTTCGCTGGGGAAACAGCTACTTGGCTTTTTCTTCCCTATTCATCTGGTTCCTTCCGGGCTCAGGATATTTTGGGCACTTCTCTGTTCCCAGCTACCCTGGGTGGCATAGGCGGTCCCTCAGGATTTGCTTTCCTCTGGAAGCTGTACAGGCTGAGAACTGAAAAGGGGAAATGCCAAGCCCTTTATTTAAGACCTGTGTATGGAAGGAGAGACTCGTGACTCCACCAAACACATGCACTCCATCAGCTGCCTATGAAAGTGAGATGTGATGTGTGGTGCCAGCACATGGGGTTGGGTGGAGCATTTGAATGGGAGCAATGTAGAGAGGCTTGTGCAGCAAAGGGTTTTTCTAGGAGGTAGAGAGCTGCTCCACTCAGGCAGTGAGAGAGACCACAGGCACAATATGCAACCCCTGCCAGAGGGCAGATGGGGGGACGTGGGTATGAAACATGGAGGCAGAAAGGGTGGGTCAGAAGTATTGATCTTGGTGCAGAGAGCCTGCCCTGAAAGTGCCACCTCCAGGCAGCAGCGTTTGGGGGGAAGCTGGTCTGGCCTGAGATGCTGCTTCAAATCATACAGTTCCCATCTCCTGGGCTTAGCCAGGTTCCCTGTCCAAGAACCAGGGTGGGACGTACTGAAGATGGCCCTGGGGATGGGAGCAGGAATGGCTGGACAAGATGTGGAACTGCTCAGAGGTCAGAGCTGGAAACCCCATTTCTGAGCACATCTTCCTCAAACGAAAAAGCAGTATCCCACACCCCTCCAGCCTTACTCCACCCTACTCCCAGCTGCGAACTGCTTATGTCCAATTTTGTGTACTAAAAATATCTTTCTGGGCGGTCAGCAAGTGTGTAGCCAGATGGGAGAGGATTGCAGTCTGAGAGCAAAGGGGAGTGGGGGTGTGTTTGGGGTAGGTGTGGGCTGCAGCACAAGGCCAGATGGGCCTGGGCAGGCTGGGTGGGGGGCTGTGGGCTGGCTGGCACTGCAGGGGGACATCCATCAGGGCAGTGCCAGGGCAGAGAGTCTTGCTTGGCTTGGATCCATGCTTCTGGGTAGAGGGGCATGGCAGGGGGATGTGCACAGATGGAGTCAGAAAGGTGGGGAGATGCTCGCTGTGTGGAGCAGGCAGCAGGTCTGGCTCCCTCCCCTGGAAAGAGACTGATGTAGCAGTCAGAGCAGAGGGAAAGGAGGGATGGTTATCCAGCCTCCAGGGCCTGCCACAGCTCTGCCCAGCATCCAGGAGTGCCCTCCTGGGACCATGCACCTTGCTGGGCTGTCCCCATTACATCTCCGCTCTCAGCCCACCTGTCCTGGGGGAGGCCAGGCTATGGGCAGACCTGGAGGCTCCATAAGCTGCCTAGGGAGCAGCGGTGGCAGCCTTGGGTGGCTAGGGTCACAAGGGGGAGACCCTGCCCCAGCTGCTGCCACCGACTGGGTGACAGCAAAGATGCCCCCCCCGGCCAGTGCAGCTCCCTGTGGACCTCCTAGATGTTTTGCTGGGCCCAAGGCAGACTGTGATAACCCACCATGACCATGACAGGCTGTCACCCTGGAAGAATACCTCCACACCCAAGCACTATTGGGGATCTCCTTACCCTCCTTCTGCCCATAGTTCTGGGATTCTCTGCCCAGCTCTGGGGGAGATGTGCTGTAGGGGACTGGGATATCCGAGTTTTATAGTCATCTTGGGGAAGGGGCTGGAGGGTTCCTAAGTTCAGAGTGGCATGGTGCACTGGCCTTTGTCCTCCTGACGACACTGCAAGATCCCTGCGTGGAAGAAGGTTCAGGGCTGGTGGGGTTGGAAAGGTTGCTGGTGGGGTGAGAAAGACCTCATGGTAGGGCTCGGGGCTGGGCTTTAGCCAGGACCCTGTACACATTTTCCAGCTCTCCCTGCCAGAAGAGCCTCTGGGCTCTGGCAGCTCAGACTGCAGCCCTGACTGAGGCAGATGCTATGTCCTGGAGAGGAAGAAGCAGCATGTGGGGAGCCAGCCCCCCAGATCACATGGGGTCCTCGCTGGTGCTGTGCAGGGAGCGGACACCTACCTGGCCATCCTGGGGCTGGATCTGACTGGGTTACCCTCCTCAGGCCTGATCCTGACCCACCACATGCACACTGACATCCCATCCTGGCCTCAGCCCACCCCACATCACCATAGCTGTGTCTGATGACTTATAGGTAAGCCCCACACCGGGCTCCCTCAAGGACATGTATGGGTAGGGACAGGGATAAGCCCTAAATATATTTCTGTTATTTGTGAGGTCTGGCACAGGAGCAGACTTTGCTGTAAGGGAATATGGTGAATAAGTTATCAATGCTTTCTACAAGGCCTGATCCTCAAAAACCACAGCTACTTCTCCTTTCCTTGTGTTTTTGTGGATGGTTTTGAGCCCTCAACATTCTTCCCTATTAGAAGTAAAACTGATTGGAAATTACAGGTGGTTTGGGTTTTTTTTCTCTTCAGTCCAAAGGTCTGAGTCCTGTTAGTTCATTGATGATTGAACCAGACCTTCAGGAAACTGCCTTTCAATCATGTTTACAATGATCAGATCAATTGCCTTGAGGCCTCAGCCCCACTGAGAGGAAGGTATGTATCTGGTTGGCTTTATTATGTGCAAAAATGTACACATCCACTGAAAGCTATAGCAGAAAATCTGTATTAGAAAGCATCTAAGTTGTGTTGAGGTGGCTCTGTGAGACTTAGTCCTGCATCAAGGGCTAGAGCAACGTATGCAGAGCATGCGCAGCCCACGCATGACGTGCTCTTGGAAGCACAGTGAAGGGTCTCACAGAGCTGGATCTCATCACCTCCTGTTGATCATGCCGTGCTGAGTTTGGATTCATGAGTTGCTGCGTGACTTGACAGTCCCTTGGAAACCTTCTCTCATTTGCATTCTGCTATGTGGTTCCCAGTAAGGTAAGGCATCATCAGTTGAACTAGCAGCTCTGATGTTAGACTGTATAAGAGCTAGGCATATGACCAAGTGAGCTGGCTTTCAGTATTTCTTCAGCATTTTTCTAATGCATGCTCAATACCAAGATAACAAACCTCAAAAAATGATAAATTTCTAAGAAGGAAGAGGCCAAACACAGATTGCTAGGCCCTGGTGCATTTCAGGATAGGGGAAAAGAAAAGAAATACTCACATCAGCTGCAGTAGGAAGCCTCTTGCACCACATGTGTATTTTTGAAGCTTGGCTGTTTTCTCTCACTGTTTTTGCTTCTTTCAGATGCAGAGACAGTGAGAGTGTCTACATATAATGCTGGCATTTTATGAGGACATTACGCAGTGAGTGCTGGCTGTGGCCATTCTCCTGAGTGCTTGCACCTTTGCTGGCTGTACAGTGGCAAAAAAAGCCTGGTTCCCAAAGCCCAGGGAACCACCAAGGAAACAGGGGGGACATGACTTAGTGCTACTGCTCCGCTTGCTGAAAGCTTGCTAGAAGACTTTACCCCATTAATCTCAGAATAACTGTATGTGAGACAGTTGAACTTGATGTACTGATGTTTCTGAATGGATTTTAGGAGAGACCTAGCTTCCAGAAACCCTTCTGTGTTGCTGGTCTACCAGGTTAATGCAGATAGATACACCAAGCACTGTCCTGCAGTGCTGAGGATGGTGCTTCCTGGGAAAGGATGTGCCATGGAGTTCTGGGCCAACAGGTCCCAGCTGAGTGGTGAAGAGCAACCTGGGTGACAGCACCCGTTCTGAGAACCCTGATTGTGTTGGACCACAGAGCAATCATGCTCCTCTGTCCAGGGAAACAGAAAGAGGCCATGTAAACCACAGAGTTGAAAGAAGAGCTTCCCAGGAGTTGCTTCCTGCAACAGTACCGGGAGCCAGGACTCGTGGAAGCTTGAGGCGATGCAACAGTGTGTGAGCTGGAAAGGGGCTCAGAGAAGAGCTTGGTGGTGGTGTTTTCAGGGACAGCAGACTGGAGGAGTGTGAGTGAGCCAGCCTTGGGGTTATGGCCCAAACCGAGGAGCACCCGGGGAATTCCCTCCCATACCCAAAGACCCTTCCTGGCCTAGCCAGGGACAGGAATAAGTCTTCTCCATCCAGCTCCAGGAAGACCCTCTTACCCCCAGTACTGTTTGGACTGTCCATCTCGAGGTGCTTCACATCCTAGAAGGCACTGAGAAAATGGAGCTCAGAGGAGGGTAGCAGGAAAGGTTTGGAGGAGAAGGGAAATGAGCCACATCTGGCTGGTTCAGGAGGTTGTCAGATCTGGAAGGTCTATTGGTGGGGTTCAACAGCAAGTTTGTTGCAGCTGGGTCAGTTCAAGGTAATAAGCAGAGAGATTTCAAGGCAAAAGTGATGCATGATGGAGGCATCCTGGGGTGGGCTTGGGCAGGTGAACCAGGGGGGTTTTCCTTAACATCCACCACTGGATCTGGAGGGAGAGAGGAGTGAGGCAGACCTGAGAAGGTTTTGGATGTGTTTGTAGGAGCAGGGTTAGGGGGACCTGAAGTAGCTAGCGAAAAGCCTGGACTGAGGCACCTAGGAGACTCCACTGAGCCTGGACCTGCTACTTGCAGGCAGATGGGTGAAGAGCAGACCTGTGGTTGGTGGGATGCTGTCTTTCCAGAGAGGAAGCTTTTTGCACCACATGTGATTTCCCTATGTGGCTGTTTCATTTCTGTGTCTGTACCTCTCCTGTGTTGGGTTACACAGGGGCTCAGACTGAGTCCTGCCCAGGGACATCGTGTCAGCATGGCCCTGCGAGGGCTGGCTCTGGCCTTCCTCCTGATCCTTGTCCCTCTGCTGCTTGCATGGGGACAGAAGGACCCTGGTCCCAAGAACCAAGGGGGAACCAAGGAAACAGGTAAGAGGTTTGCACCTCTGTCTTGCAGAAAAGGTTTTGCTGCTCCTCCCTGCATGTTTGCTATGTGGCTTTACCTCACTCAGCCCACAGCAGCTGTGTTGGGGAGGGCTGAAGCTGCTGTCTGGATCAGTCCTGAGACACTTGGGCATCCGTTGGGTTGTGGTGGGGTGAAGCTCTGTTTGGTGATGGAGGGCAGCAAGCCTTGGTGTGCTGGGAAAACCTCCACAAGTGCGGGAGCTTGCAGTGTCCCTCCAGGGAGTGGGTAGTGTCCCTGGGACCAGGAGGTGGCTGGTTCTTTTTGCATGGTGGACAGACAAAGCAGGAGCAATCAGAGGAGCAGTGGCCTTCCTGGGGCAATCTGGGCAGCATCCCTATGACAGGGGAAGGCAGTGCTGGTGTTCAGCAAAGTTGCGGAGCTGTGAGATGAATCCCTCTGTTAGCTGGGATGCCTGCTCTCTCCCACAGTCCTCATGGTTGAAGGAGCTGTAGTTCGGTGGGAATGTTCTTTAACAGCATTGTTCTGCTCTTTCTCCATGCCAGGAGGGCTAGGGCCACCTCCTTGGTCTTTGCTGGCCTCTTCCCATGGAGAATGTGGGCTTTCCTACAGAGACTGTGTGCCGTACCCTGGGGTTGCCCGGTACCTGTTGAGGTCCCCTTGGGGCACAGCCCGAGTGGTTGCTCTTTGCACCAGTGGCTAGGGGGCCTGAGGTGCGAGTCATTCTCTCTGCAGGGAAATGGGAGCAGAAGTGGTCTGCCAAGTCATCAAATGGGTCATGAGTCATGTTACCCATAGCTGGTGGCTGGAGAGATGCTGCCCTTCCACCAATGGGCAGCCCTCACGTATCCAGGGCAGGATGGAGCCTGTTCCCCTCAACTCAGCAGCAGCTCTTGCCCCTTTCTCCTGTTCTCCACAGCTCACCCCTGAGAAGCCCTGTCAATAGTCATTGCTCTCCCCTCCTTGGCCTGAGGAGTCTCAGCTGGATGAGGCTGTGATGGGCTTGGTAGAGGCACTGGCTCTGACTGGCTGGGACAGTTTTCTTGGGTCTGTGTCCGCAGAAGAGGTGTGGGGCACCAAATTGAAGTTCTGACCGTTATCTTCTACTGTGCTGCTGGCATCTGCAGCACTGAAGGAGGCCATTAAAGTCTGGATTATGGGTAGCCCAGCAGAGCTGCAGGGAGGGGCTGAGCTTGCCTCCACCTGCACCGAGAGGAAAACCCTGGTGCCAAGCCAAGTCCCCACAAGGGCTTTTGCTGCAGTTTGTGCTCTTCAAGCGTCATCAAGGAATCATGTCTGCCATAGACATGTGCTTTTTTCACTTTCTCTTTGTGTCCCGTGTCCTTGCTGTTCAGATAGCCATCAACATCTGAATGACCCACATGCATTTTCTAGACCAGACCTAGACAACACAGGGACATGTTACTTGCTGACAGTGCCTATAGCCCAGTTCTGCTCACCTTCCTCTCCCTGCTGAGGTCTGCACAACAGCCTCATGCTGCCATTGCTCCCACTTGCTATGTCCTCTCTTGTGCCTTAGCCTTGCCAGCTGTTTCCTTACCAGCTGTTCTTGTTGATTTCTACTCCCTTAGGACTGTAACCTGCTTGTCACTGTGTCCTCTTGTTTTGCAGGTCATTGTCAGCCTCCTGGCTAAGCTAGGCAGTGCTCTTACTGCATCCCCCATCCTCCTTCTGTCTAAGGCTATTTCTGCCCAGACTTTCAGATTGTAGAGCATCTCAGGGACAGCCAGCCTTCGGGACCTGTTTCCTGACAAGTAACAGTAGGAAAAAACATTCCTCCCCACAGGTGGAAAACTGCTCTTTGATGGGTGGTTCATTTTCCTGCAGCAGACAGAATTCCTCCCTGCTGCTGGTGTCCCTGGTCAAACACTTGGTGCTGGGCAGGTAGCCCAGACTCTGCTGGGTGGGAAGGATCCTGAATGTCACCTTGGGGCAGGAGTGTGATGGCCTGTGCGCTGCTTCAGGGGGGTTTAATGATGGGAAGGAGGAAGGTACATGCCAGGGATGCCTAACTAGGCTTGGACTGAGCCAAGCATTTCAGGTCTGTCAGGGTTTCTTGCTGTCGAGTGAAGTGTGTGATCTGAGGGTGCTGGAGGGATCCAGCTGTGGGGGAAAAAATTCCTATCTGGACAACACACGTGGTTGCAATGGGTGGGGGTGGTGGTCACCGTGCTTCACGGTGGAGGGCCAGGATGCGGGGTTGAGATGATGGCATGAAAACCTGCAACCAGATAAAGGAAGTGTGGTGATGCCTCTGTTCCCTTGTAAGGGAGTGCGGACCCATGAGTGCTGGCTGGCAGGAAGTGGTCAGTTGTAGAGATGTGTACAGCTGAAGAGATGTTTCATCCTCATTTAGGGGAGGCCACTTCCTACCCTGTTGCCTCCTCACAGACTCAGTTTGCACTGGGTGAGCAAGTCTGGGCGACATGTCTACGAGGGCAGGACAAGGCAGGCTCATTTTGGGTGAAGTGTACTGGGTTCATGGAGCGGGGTGTGAGCTTTGTGGCCAGTGCTGTGAACATAGATGTGGAGGTCTGAGGACAGGCTGTCGGTGCTGGCAGCTGCCTTGTGGGGGCAAGTCAAGTGGGTGTGCAATGGCAGCAGTGCCAGCAATGCCCACGGGGTCTTGTGCACTCCTGCAGCCCCTGTCTTTGGCGGGGAGAGCACAGCAGAGAGCAGCCTCCACCGGGCTGCTGGATCCCTCTGTCTGCGATCCCTCCGCAGCACGTGGGTGGGCAGGAGGGCCTGCAGGTAACCCTCCTGCACTGCACATGAGGGTGCAAGAGGGTTAATGCACCTGGGGTCTGGGGTCTTATCCTGGGAGGTGCTCAACTCTGCCACCCCTCTGAAGTGAGGGGGACCAGCACCCTCTCTGGACCAGGCCTCTTCACCCCTTNTAGTGTAAGCACTGCTCGGCAACACCTAAAAACTTCCGTGTGTTCTCAGCATTATTCTCATACTAAATCCAAAACACATCACTATAACAGATACTAGGAAGAAAATTAACTCTATCCCAGCTGAAACCAGGACACAGAGGGACCCAGACCTTGTGGAATGGAACTGCCACCCACAAGGTTAATCACAGCCCTGCACCACCCTGACCCCAGGGTCCTGAGCTGGCATCAGACAGGGTGACAGTCCGGGAACCAGGGACCTGGATGCCTTGGCTTTTCCCCCTCTCCTGGCAGTGCCAGGGTGCCTTTTGTCTCAGCACCTTGCTGTGGGCAGCTGCTGGGGTTCTGTGCTCCTGGGGAGGGTTTAAAAGGCAGGAACCCTTCCTGGTCAGTGTCTTCTGCCTCTACATGGAGAGCTACACCTGTGAAGCTGGGAGGAGGAGGAATACCTGGAGGGGTTCAGCTTGAGGCTTTGGCACTTTGCGCTGCTTGTTTTCCTGGGAAGAATCTCGGGGGTTTGGGTGAGCTCTGATGGGGGAGGCTCGCCCTGCTGCACTGCTTACCTGGGCATGAGGGCAGCCAAGGGAAGGGAGTTGCAAGCACCCCATCGGTGGGTGGAACCCAGGGGAGGCTTGGGAGTCCTGGAGATAGGGGACATGATAAGCCCTGTGCCCCTGAACAGTGCCTGGGCACATGGTGGGAGTAGAGGGGCTCTTGTGTGTGTCAGTGTGAGTGGTCAGAGCCATGGGTAGGAGAGAGCTGTCCCAAGCCTCCTCTTGTCACCTCCCAAAAATATTCCCAATTTTTCCTCTGACAGAAACATGCCAAAGGCCTGTTTGGTGGGATGCAAGACTCCAGATGGCACCAGTCCGTGAGAATTACAAAAAGAATGATGAAGTGACTCTGAGCTGCAACAAGGGTTTCCAGCCATCCTTTACCCATGTCAAATGTGCAGGGGGAGCTCAGCCATTGAATTATTCTGGATCTGTAAAGAGAAATGTGTGGCTGGGGAGGAGAAGCAATGATGGCTGGAGCTACATTGAGGGGAACATAGAGTGCATTGGTAAGCAGGGTGTCAGGAGGTGCCTCTTATGGAGCTCTGTGGTCAATTCCTGTCCCATTCATCCATCTCTGAGCTCCCACCATCACCAATGTGGCCAGGGATGCACTTCTGATGCCTGATCAGGGCCACTCAGATCTCTCTTTTTTGATACTTGTGACCATTCCCCCACTGAATTCTGGCACATCCTCATCCATCACCTGTCTGGGCAGGCCCCATCCCCGGCTGACACTCATGCACAAGGAGATCCCCATCCCAAGAAGCCTTGCAGAGGTGTCATGTCATGGCAGATGGATGTGTCACCTTCCCTCTCCCTTCAGTGCCTGTAGGGATTGCTGGGGACTGCTGATACCCCACCACCCACCCCTGCCCCACCTCCTCCTCGCCTCTCACCCCAATTAATACCCACTTTCAGCTCTGCCAGAAACGTGCCAAAGACCCTGGTGGGACTCGAGACTCCGGCTGGCACCAGACCAGCAGAATTACAAGAAGGACGAAGAAGTGATGCTGAGCTGCCCGGCGGGTTTCCAGCCGTCCTTCACTCAGGTCAAATGTTCGAGTGAAGTCCAGCCCAGCAGCTACTCTAATCACTTTTACAGAGGAGTTTGGCGTGGAAGGGACACCAGAGGTGGCTGGATCGACATTCAGTCCAGCGTGGAGTGCATCGGTAAGGGAGGCATCAGGAGCTCTCCTGGCTGCCCCGCTCTGCCCTTCCGAGCAGGAACAGGGGAAGGCAGGCTGTGCGTGCACAGGACGTTTCAGTGCCCGGGAGGTTTTGGGCGCTCTGCCTGCCTGGGGAAATGGTAGGTGCCTGGGGAAATGCTGAAGGCCGTGTCGAGGTGGCCGAAAGCCAGGTCAGGGCCTGGGGGATCACAGACTCTGCTCCCTGTGTCCTCTCAGCCTGTGCAGGCAGGGAAAAGGTCTGGCCTCCTCCCTGTGTGCTTGTCTCCCCTCCCGCTCTCTGCTGCATGCTGTCACTACAGCAGCCAGCTTTTGGGCTCAGGCTTTATGGCCTTCTCAGGAGGACTTGGGGTGTTGTCATCCTCAGTGAGGGATGAACAGGGCAGCGGGCTCGAATGCTGATCCATCAGTTTCTGTGCCGGCTTTGTATGAGCCACTTGTGGGTGCCTCCTATCCCTGTAGCTCCAGCTCCTCCTAGCCTTTCCCAGGAGGGCTGGGGGAAGCAGCGCAGGGCCCTTCTTGTCCTCAGCCCCTTGCTGGGGACATGGTGCAGGGGGGCTGCTCTATATGGTGTCCTGGAGCTCCATCCCTCGCCCTGCTGTGCCAGGGAAGGGGATCCCCCACTCCATCGCCTAGCAGGCCCTGCTGGTCCACCCTCTGCCCTGCTAATGCCGTCCTGTCTTGTTGGTGCAGAGAAATGCCAGAAGCCCCAGTGGGACCCCAGGTTTATCTTTGACCGAGAATGGGGGACCTTCAACCCAAATGAAGTGGTAAAGGTTAGATGCCCTGAGGGGCACTGGCCTCCCCCCATGGAGATCAAATGTGTGAAGCTAAACCCAAGAGAAGGCTCCATGATTCCTCGCAGCGGCTGGATTGTGAGGAATGGCACAGGCCGCTGGCACCCTATGGAGGGGAACATGACCTGTGTGGGTAAGTGAGTGAACCAGCCACTCTCCCAGTGCAGTCTGTTCTCCCCAGGCAGGGAGAGCAGTGCTGCATGTGTCCCACATTGTTAGTGCCCTGTGCTCAGGGTGGTCATGGCATGGCGTGGGCATTCACTCCAGAGAAAACTGCTGCTGATGCATCCCAGATTTGTGTCCGCAGGTTTGTTGGCAGCTGGGGCACCCTGCATAGCGCGAAGGGGGACAAGTCCTCATCGCGGCACATAGGGTGCCAGGCAGTGTGCCCAGACTAGCCTGATGGGTCTGCCTGGAGAAGAGCACAATAGGCCAAGAGCAGGAGACTAGGGCCCCTGCTCTGTCTGCTGGATTTTTTGGCTAAGTCTTTGATGGTATGAAAGGGACCAATCACCAGATCAGTTGCTAGCCTCAGGGTGGCAGCTGCAGAGAGGCCACAGGTACTTGCTCTTACCCTCCCGCAGTCACTGAGTACCCCTGGGAATGGTCCAGGGCCAGAGGAAGGCGCAGGCAGTACCTGATTGTAGTCTGGAAGAAGGAGTGATGGCCTTGTCCACACTGTGCTGGGGACAGGCTAGTGAAGGAATGGTGGGGACGATGGAGGTCGGCTGCACGGCTGGAAGGGGAAGGGAAGGGAAGGATGTGACCCTCTTGCAATGTTTCCTTCACAGAGGTCCTCCAGGTTGTCTCCGAGACCTTGGAGATTTCCAGCACAAGCATCAAACTGAACTGGACCTGTAGGCTTCCTGACGCTTGCCAGCACATTTGGGCCAGGTGCCGGCTGGAGGAGTATTCCTCCCCTCCCTGTGAAGCTAAGGAGGTGAAGGGAGAGGAGAGGCTACATGGCTGGAAGGGAACATTTGCCTGTCCCTCTCTGCAGCCCTTCACTGTCTACAGTGTCACCATCTCCCTGCCACCCAGCACAATCCTGTACACACGGCTCTTCAGGACAAAGGAAATGGGTATATGTCTTCCTACATGGAATGTAAAGGTGCCCTTTGCCCAGCAGCTCAGCCTGATCATGCGCTCCCTGCAGTGATGGTCCTGGGATGGGGGTTCTTTGGAGCCTGTGGGGCTCTGGGGAGGGGGCTGTGTGCAAGGCCCTGGCGCAGAGCTCGTCCCCTCCTCACTGTCCCCCTCCTCCCCACACCGTTGCTGCTGCTGCGGCACATGCAGCCTTTGTGGGGGACTAACTCTCACCAGCCTCATGCGTGACCCCGTCTTCTTGGGCTTCCAGTGCCGGACAAACCGGAGAAGCTGTGGCTGGATCCCAGCACGGGCTCCCTTAGGTGGGAGGCGCTGCCCTCCTGCAAAGGGGAGATCGTCGGATACCAGGTACCTGGGAACCACGGACTCCCCGCAGTGCCCCTCACCTTGCCAGGCACCTCTCTGCCAGGGCTCTGTGCAGGCAGGCCGGGGAGAGGTGTGGGCCCTCCTTGGAAAGGGCCAACCAGCTCTACACTGCTGGTGTTTCTGTTGGGGTCAGCTCCCCTCCTGTTCCCAGCCAGCAGTAGCAGCCTCTCTCTGCAGAGCTGCCCAGTGCAGGAGTGGCAGGTCGGTGCTGCTCCCCACTAGCTCCCTGTCCTTCCTCTAGCTGAACATCACAGCCAGGAGAGCGCATGATGGCAGCTTCCTTGAATTCAAGCAGGTGTCAATGAACCAGTCTGTCACTCAATACACGCCACCTCATCAGACTCCTGGAAGCAAATACACGGTGACAGTGCAGGGGCTCACGGCAGCTGGTGCTGGAGCTGCGTCACAGCTGGAATTTCAAAGCTACATCTCAGGTAATGGTTGTTCTGCCCTGGGTCTGGCTGAGGTGGCCTCCCTGGGAGCGAGCACTAAGCCTGGAGCAGCTTCCAGAGCTTTGTGTGCACCCACCCCCTTCCCACCAAGAGGGAAACAGGGATCGTGGTCACCCTGAGAGCCCAACTCAGCAGTGGGAGCCATGGGGCTGGACGAGTCCTGCTTCGAGGGCATGCATGGCCTGGTCCCCAGAGCAGCTGCATTTCTTCAGCTCCTGTTTGTGCATGTGAGAGCAGAGCTGGTCCCCCTACTCTTCCACTAAAGAAGATGATGCCCATCCCTGCATTTGGGTGCACGGGGGGGCTCAAGGACAGACAGCTGCTGAGGTTAGGGCTGCTGAGCCTGGGTCTGCATGTCTTCTTGCTGTGCGCAGCCTGGTTGAGAGGGCTTCCCGATGCTCCAGTTGTGTATGGGAGATGGGGCAAGTCCCTGTGCTCCAGAGCATTCCTGTGCCCTGCCTAGCAGACATGAAGGCAGGGGAAGACTGTGCCTCTGGCACAGGACACTGCCTGTCCCTGCAGCAGCCAGGACAGCAAAGCCTGGACACGCATGTCTACACACATGCACAAGCCCAACACCAAGGTCGGGGCCATTGCTGGCACATGGTCCAGGCTGTGGCACCCACTCCTGGCCATGTGTTAGTTGCAGGGCAGCCTCTGGGCCCGTGGCCGGGGTCAGCGGTCACAGTGGTGGTTGTGCTGTTGCTGCTGGTCGCCCTGTCTGCAGGGATCCTGTGGTTTGTGCTGTCCAGGTGAGTAGCCAGGAGACTTGGAGTCACTGCTCTGCCTCAAGCCGTGCTGTGCTGTGGGGTGGCTGGGGATGGAGAGGGGGTTACCCCAGCTGCTCTCACCCTTCTCCAGGCATGGAGGATGCAGCTGGCTGGTCCCACAATAGCTCAGCTGTAGGGCTCCTGGCTGGGTCTCATCAGCATCTTCCATGGGGCTGGGGCAGGGACCATGTGTGCTAAGAGACCCCCCCTCCCTCGTTGCTGTTGCTGCCACTGCTGCTGTCCCCTGGGTGTTATGGGCAATACCTGCCAGCTTGTGAGAGGCCCAGAGGGAGGGTGTGCAGAGCTGTCCATGCCTCTGCTGCTGGGTTCAGCAGGGCCCTGGGCCATGTCAGCCTCTTCCCTGACTCAGGACTGCCCTTTGCCTTCCCAGGAAAAGGAAGGCCTTGCCAAGCAAAACCGAGGAGGATCATTACACAGGTAGGGTCCCCATCACAGGGAGAGCTGTAGGGCAGGGGTTGGAGCTGGGAGGGGAGCAGGTCTATTGCAGGAGAGCCTGTTGCCATCCTGGGGTGGTGGCAGGCAGCCCAGCTGGCTCTGCCTGACCTGCTAGAGCAGTGTGTCCCACACCTGCTATCCCCAACTGAGAGTCTTCGCCGGCTGCCACTTCCAGCAGCTCCTGGCTGGGGTCCACCCATGGTGCCTGTGAGGGCTGAGAGCTGCCCCTCATGCTCGCCCTGCTCAGGGGGGGCAGTGCCTCTGCCCAGCCCTGCTGCACTGCCGGCATGTGTCCCAGGGTGCCCTGCAGCCCCCCGTGCTGCTACCTGCCTGGATCTGCCCTGCTCCTCCTGCTGTGGCTCCTGGCGCTCTCAGGCTGTTTCTGTCATCTTGTCCCCCCAGAGCTCCAGCCCTATGAGAACTTGGATAACTACTGCATAGTCAAGGAGACTTTTCTGGCAGAAGAAGATGCAGGTAGGAGATGGAGTGCCCTGCCTGTGTTCCCACACATGGCAGGGAGAGGGTGGGGAGTGGCAGTTGTGATGGAGTGAGCTCTGCTCGTTGCCGAGGGCTCGTAGCAGTCTCTGCCCTGGGTGCCCTTGGTCTCCACAGGTAAAGGTGGCCAGGCTGGAGACCTGCTGCCCCAGCTTGTCCTGGAGTCCTCAGGATACAGTCAAAGCAGTGATGGAGAAGAGAAGATGGGGTGTATGTCTAAGGCTCAGTGATGATGGCACTTCCCTTAGCCCCTTTTGAGGCTTGGTCCTCCACCACTGGACACACGACCTCATATAGCTTGTGCTGGGTTATTCCCCCTGCCTCAAGTTTGCTTCCTCATCAAGCTCCAACATCTTCTGCCACAGAGCAGGAACAGCCCACGGCCTGGGAAGACCTGATTGTGCCAGCAGGGACATGTTCTGGTAGTCTGCAAGTGTTGTGGCAAAGCCATCTCACCTGCATCCTGATGCCTGCAACTGTGCTCTGAGACTGAAGCAGCTTGCTGGGTGCCAGCCCCTCTTTTCCTGCTCTGTATCCTCATATCTGTCTAGACCTCAGTCTATGCCTGAGTTTGGCCCAACCATGCTGCCCTCGCAGCTGTGCTGCTGTGTCCAACCAACCAATAAATTGTTCTGGTTTGCAGGGGCTGCCTGCCCCATGACAGCTCCCACCTTGTCGTGGTTGCTCCATGTTTTGTGTGTGAAAGCCCTGTCCCCACAAATCTTCATGGAGCAGGTTGGACTAGGCTTCTCCAGCTCCAGCAGCCCTGAGGAAGCATGCCTGAGAAGCTGCATGCTCCCAGCACAATGCTTCACATTCCTACTTTCTCTCCTCCCCATCCTACAAGTAGCACAGTCTTAACTAGGCCTAGCTGGATCTTTGTGTTGGTCTGTGACCCCCTCTGTGGGCGTTGGTGCTCGTCTCCCATTTTGTGAGGTGCAGCTGGCCCTGGTCCTCTTGGGAAATCTCCATCCTGCAGCCTTTGGGAACTGCTTGATCTCGGCTGCTGCTGCTGTCCCAGCACAGTCTCCAGCAGCCACTGCCTCTCCCACGCTGTGGGATGCTGGTACCTGGTGCAGCCTGAAGGCTCTCCTTCATGAGGAGCACACTGCTGGAAGATGGGGCAATCAACCAGTCTCTTCTCCAGCCTTTTTTTTTTAGCCTGGGATGACCTGCATGTGCCAGTAAAGACATGTTTTGACAGTCCGTCATGTAAGCTGTTTGTCCATCATCGTGGTACCTTCAACTGACCCCTGGGACTAAAGCATCTCCTTCCTGTGGGTTCTCATTGGTGCAACCTGCATGCCAGATGGAGCTGCTCTCAATGGGTATCAGGCAGAGAGGGGAAGAAGGAGCTTAAGCTCATGTGGCTGCTGCTGGTTGAGAAAGGGGAACGTGCAGGGTTGGGATATGGGGAAATGAAGGGTTGGCTTTTGCTCCTGCCACATCCTGGGTTGCCCCACTCCCCACTCCATATCCCCATATCCAGTCTAGGCTGCCTGGACAACTCAAACAAGCTCGTGGTTTGGAGGGGGGCTGTCCGCCCCTCCCTCTCCCTGTTCCCCCAGCTCCCGCCTGGTTCCCTCCTTGCCCTTGTTGGGTTGTGTTCCCTGTGGGGTGCTGAGCTAACTGCACCTTCTTGACGGGGGGGCATAAGTAGGGCTGCTGTGGCCCGGAGCTGTGGCTGACAGCCTCCCCAGTCCTTCAGGGCTGTGCGGGGCAGCTTTCGTGTGCTTTTGGATGGGGTGTGTGTTGGGTACCAGTGAGTGGTGGTGTTCCTCCCAATACATCCTGGGCAGGAATGTGTCCTGTGCATATGCCATGGGCAAAACTGAGGGATGAGCATGGTCTTTGTTCCTCTGCAGCCCCCATGTCTGATCACTCAGCCCTCTGGAATCTGAGACATCCCAGGTGGGCCCACGGGAGGTTCTGGAGGAAGAAAAAACAGACACTGCTGAGGAGCAAGGGGAGTGACTTAGTAGCTCTGAGGGTTTCTTCAGGCACTCAGCTGGCACTGGAGGGCAAGATGGATTGCACACTTGGGGACAGAAGAGAGTGTTGCCAGACTGAGGTGGGGGAGAAGGTGGCAGCTGGGGGTGGAAGAACAGGGAAGAATGAGAGAGGGTGTGGGTTCAGTGTATCCTTCAGAAGGGCCAAGGACTGTTTCAGGCTGTGAGGTACTCCTTGCTGTTCATGTCCACATTCCTATCCCTGCTTCTTGCTAGCTCTTTATGTGCTTTCTCAAAGGTCCTCCATCTCCTGTGATCATTGAGAGGAAGTATGGTAACTCATCACAACTCTAAAACCCATGCAGTGGTGTTGGGAAGCACGTGGATATTGCCTCAGAAATAGGAGCAGTGTTTCTTGAATGCACTCTGGTAACAAGGAGCGGTTTGGGGTGAAACTCTGGGACCCTGGTGACAGGGGTTCTTCCGTTGAGTACCAGAACCTGGATGTGCCTGGGGAAAAAAGGCAGCAAAAGGCAGCAGCACTGACACTGATGGGAGGTTCCCTTCCCAAAGAGGAAGCCTCCTGTATCTCACGAGACTCCCATTCGTGTCTGTTTCCTTCCTGTGGTTGCAAGTCTTGCAATCTGTTACAGATGCCTGGGCACAGAGGCAGCGAATGGGGCTAAGATTTCAGTCCTGCCTGGGGACTTCATAGTAGCATGGCCCTGCAGTTGCCAGCTCTGACCTTTCTTCTGGTGCTTGTATCTCTGCTGGCAGCTCAAGGCCAGGAAGAACCTGACCCCATGGTCCATGGAGTGCGCTGGGAAACAGGTAAGAAGTGGTTCCTCCTCTCCCCTGGAGAGATTTTGCTGGTCCTCCTCGTGCAAGTTTGATATGCAACTTTACTGCATGCAGCTGTGGGCTGGAGCCCAGGCAGACCCCTGGGGGCTATGTCAGCTGGGGTGCCTGCTGTCTCTGGGAGACCCCAGGGGGCAAAAGCTACAGTGTGGGTGCACTGTGGGTGCTGTGGGAAGGATGGGATTGGGCTGGGTGGTTGGGGATGGGTCATGCCCTGCATCAAGCCAGTTTTCCAGTCATTCCCTGGTGGCTGCAGGCATGAATCAGGCATGAATTCATGCATTGTGAATGAGGGGAAGGGTCTTCAGGGAGCGGGGCTACGCTTTCGGTGCACATTCTATCCCCAGGTGTGCCCGAGGGACACTGTGCCTGCTGAGAGCAGAGCAGAAAGGAACTTGCTGCTGTTTTGCTACCTGGATGGGCCTGGGCGTGGGGAGCGGCTGGGTGCCTGTGCGTGGGGTAGGTCGTGGCTGTGTTGCGGTGCTCAGCTGCGTATCTCTTGCCTTCTGTAATCAGGGTTGCTTGAGAGCAAAGCCTGACCAGAAGTGGCTTGTTGGCCAGCATGTCTGTACTTCTGCATAGCTGTTCAGAAGGAGGTCTGAACCTTGTGAGATCCTTTCTCTGCCCCTTTGGGAGAAGAAAGTTTGTATTTTAAGCACTTTGAAGCCTCACAGAGCCCCTTGCAGAGGCTGGAGCAGGGAAGTGCTCCTTCCCAGGTGCCAGCATCTCTGCCTGTAGGAATCATTGCCACAAAGCCTCCCACCGCAGCAGCCAGCAAACTGCTGGGACAGGCTGTGCCTGCTCAGCTCAGAAGATGGTGAATGTGTGGAGGAGGCAGCAGGGCTTGTGGCAGGGAAAAGGGGCAGGGGCGGTGGTAAAGCAGGGGACATGAATGGAGAAGGCATTGCTCATCCCCATGTCCCACTGCACAGTGGTGTGGGGAAGGAGGAGAGTAGCTGAAGTACTGACTGAGCGAGCACAGGGACCCTGAAGTGTATCAGGGGCATCTCTGATCCCTGTGGGAGGGATGAGCCACGGCTGGAGAGACATGCACCCCAGCATGGCGGATCACGGCCCATCAAGGGCAGCCTTAGCTGGAGTGGGTGACGTGTCTGAATGAGTGGCTGGAGGGGGTCTCCTAGTGCAGGGGTGATTGTCCTGGGAAACTGCCTGCTGTGGGCTCTGGTGGATGGCTGAGGGTCCATGGACAGCAGTGGGTGGATGGGGGAGGTCTGTGAATGAGTGATCCTTCATGCTTCAGGTGCACAAGGTTCACAGATAAGTGATCATTCACGCTTCGGGCACACAAGGAGAGCACCCTCTCAACAAAACGTGCCTGCAGGTCACATTCTGGCAGATGGACGTGTCACCTTCCCTCTCCCTTCAGTGCCTGTAGGGATTGCTGGGGACTGCTGATACCCCACCACCTACCCCTGCCCCACCTCATCACCTCCCAGCAAAACTAACACCCATTTTTACCTCTGCCAGAAACGTGCCAAAGACCCCGGTGGGACTCAAGACTCCAGCTGGCACCAGACCAGCAGAATTACAAAAAGAATGAAGAAGTGATGCTGAGCTGCCCAGTGGGTTTCCAACCATCCTTCACTCAGGTCAAATGTTCGAGTGAAGTCCAGTCCATCAGTCATGGGAAACCTATTTACAGAGAAGTTTGGCGTGGAAGGGACACCAGAGGTGGCTGGATCCGCATTCGGTCCCGCGTGGAGTGCATCGGTAAGGGAGGCATCAGGAGCTCTCCTGGCTGCCCCGCTCTGCCCTTCCGAGCAGGAACAGGGGAAGGCAGGCTGTGCGTGCACAGGACGTTTCAGTGCCCGGGAGGTTTTGGGCGCTCTGCCTGCCTGGGGAAATGGTAGGTGCTGCTGAAGGCTGTATTGAGGCAGCTCCTGAGCTGCCCTGAGTCCAGCCTGTAGTTCACCAGTGGGTGGGAGGTTCTTACTGAAGGTCTGGATGATATGGGCCTCCCTGAGGGCTTCTGGCAACAGCATGTGCCCGGAGCAGAGAAGCACGGGAGAACCGTGTGTCGCGGAGTTTGTGTTCTGCATGGCATCACAGCTGGGGCAGGGGATCAGAGGGCTCTGCTGCCTGTGTCCCCTCAGACCGTGCAGCTGTATCACAGCTTGCTCCCCGTAGGCTGGTCCCCTCCAGGCTCTGTGTTATGGCGGGCACAGGCTTGGCACCATCTTCTCACAGTTTGGGACACTGAGGTCCCTTCCAAGGGAGAACCGGGCAATAGTGGGCTGGTTTGGGAAGCCGGTGAGAAGTCCCTGGCGTTTTGAAAACAACAGTCCTCTGCTGCTCCTCAGCTCACCGAGTGCCCTGAGACCTGGGCCACAGCAAGAAGCCTCAGGGCTGGTTCCCTGCAGGCAGCTGCGAACGTGGGTGGTGTGGGGAGGTCTGTGGGAGGGGAAGGGGATGCTTCTCCTGTGACACCCACCCTGGGGACAGTTCCATGCATGGCCCAGGCTTTCAGGGTGTCCCGCCTGGTCCTCTTGGGTGCTTTGCTGACTTCACGCGGCGGGTTCCTAAGGCCTGAAACAGCAATGGCTTCTTAGACGATGCCACCAGGCACCAGGGTCACATGCTGGTCCATCAGTCACTGTGCAAGCTTTGTGCATAGTATGAGCCCCTCGTGGGTACCCCCGTCCCTCGAGCTCCTGCTCCTCCTGGCCTTTCCTGGAAGGTCTGGGGGAAGCAGCACGGGGCCCTTCTTGCCCTCCGCCCCTTCCTGAGGATGTGGTGTAGGAGGACTACTCTGTATGGTGTCCTAGAGCTCCATCTCTCACTATACTGCCAGGGAAAATGAACATTTCTCCTGGGGTCTATGCAGAGAAGAAAAGGGCTAGGTCTTTCTAAGAACTGCATCTGTTGGACTGTAGAGACGCTGGGATCCACAGACACCTCGGTTTTGACTCAATGGGGAAAACTGCTTTGAGCAGGTAGTCCCCAGCGTCACCAACATTCGGTGCTGTCCAGACTCCTTGGGTTTCCCCACCAGGAGCGACCAGTTTCAGCCTTTGGCTTTCCCTCCCTCCCGGCTGGGTGGGGAGCAGGGCTGTCTGACAGCAGCACCCTTGCAAGGCTGGGAGGGGAAGGGAAGGACGTGACCCTCTTGCAATGTCTCCTTCACAGAGGTCCTCCAGGTTGTCCCGGGGACCTTGGAGACTTCCAGCACGAGCATCAAACTGAACTGGACATGCAAGCTCCCTGACGCCTGCCGGCGCATGAGGGCCACATGCCGTCTGGCAGGGCCTTCCTCCCCTCCCTGTGAGGCTGAAGAGGTGAAGGGAGAGGAGATGCTGCACGGCCAGGAGGGAACATTCACCTGCACGCCCCTGCAGCCCTTCACTGACTACAGTGTCACCATCTCCCTGCCTTCCAGCACGATCCTTTTCACATGGTTGGTCAGGACAGAGGAAACAGGTATGTGTGCAGGAGTACAGGAGAGAAGGGAGAGTCCTGGGCTGCATGACAGGTAAGGGAGGTGGATGAAAGTCCCCTTTCCCGGCAGCACAGCCTGATCATGCGCTCCCTGCAGTGATGGTCCTGGGATGGGGGCTCTTTGGAGCCTGTGGGGCTCTGGGGAAGGGGCTGTGCACGGCCCTGGCGCAGAGCTCGTCCCCTCCTCACTGTCCCCCTCCTCCCCACACCGTTGCTGCTGCTGCGGCACATGCAGCCTTTGCAGGGAACAAACCCTGCTTGGGGGGGCCCTTTGCAGCCTGTGCCGTGGGCCGGGGGCTGCCTGCACCCTGCTCGGTGCTCAGCCCCTCCCCGCCGGCCCCACGCGTGACTGCGTCCTCCTGTGCTTCCAGTGCCGGACAAGCCGGAGAAGCTGTGGCTGGATCCCAGCACGGGCTCCCTTAGGTGGGAGGCGCTGCCCTCCTGCAAAGGGGAGATCGTCGGATACCAGGTACCTGGGAACCACGGACTCCCCGCAGTGCCCCTCACCTTGCCAGGCACCTCTCTGCCAGGGCTCTGTGCAGGCAGGCCGGGGAGAGAGTGGGGAAGGGAAGGGAAAGCCGTGATGACCCGCAGTTCCCAGTCAGTCCAGGCGAATATCTGGCTGCGATGAGCAGGAGCATTTTCTCTCTCACCCTCGACATTCCTCGTGCCCGTGGAGTTGCCTGGAGAGGTGGTGGGTGCTCCCTCCCCTTGGGCTTCCTCCCTGGCTCTGCTCAGCCTGGGGTTTGGCGGACTTTGTGGCTTGGTGTGCAGCACGTGGTGACGTGTCTGCTGGGGTGCCTCCCTGGGTTGCCTGTGCCCCTTGCGTGCTTGTTTCTGGTTCCTGCTACGGGGAAACTTGTGGTTTCAGTCGTCCTCTGAAAACCCCTCTTCTTCTGTGAGGGTCGCACCGTTCCTTTGAGTTGTCCTCCGTGCGTGGCTAGAAGCACCTCCTCTGTCTGTGGGTTGGGGGCTCTTCCCACAGTGCAGCCCTGCTTTCTAGCACTAAGGCAGGGTGAGACCCTTAACCAGTGTGCCCTACACCCTCTTTCGGGACAGACCTCTCTGTGGGGTGACAGGGACCCAGACATGCCGGTTTGTCGTGGCCCTCTTACCTCTTTCCTGAAGACACTGGCAACCAGGGGCCCTGGCGACATTGCTTGTGTGTCTGTTCCATCCGGTTCCCTGCTCCCAGACACCTCTGTTGGTGCAAAGAACCCTTTTTTCTGGTTTCAGTTAGCTCCTTTTTTGCACATGCCCAAGGGGCCTTTTCCATAAAGACCATGACAGCAGCGAGGATGGCCTGGGATTTCAGGAGGAATTCAGATGATGCACTGGCAGATGAGGAGCCTTCATCTGTATCCCTTGTGGGAACTCTGTCTTCCCCTTTTCACAGAGGCAAAGCCCT
>VZTL01072602.1:2946-31972 GCA_013400535.1 Scopus umbretta | reverse complement strand
CCGCCACCCTGGCCGAGCTGGCCCAGCACCCCGCGCTGGGCGGCCCGCTCCTCGCCCGCCACCTCGGCCTGCTCCTCGCCGGCCTCTGCCTGCTGGGCCACGGCCCCGCCGCCCACTGCGAGGTCCGTGGGGCCCCTCTCCTCCCGCTCCCCCAGCGCTGCCGGTGCCGGCGTGGGCACCCGGCCCTGCCAAAACCGCGTCAGGGCGACCAGTCTGCCAGAGCCCGCCTGGCAGCGCCGCTGCCTGTGCTCCGTGGCTGAGCCCGTGGCCGTGCCGGGCTCCCGCTCGCTGAGCCCCGGGGCTGCCTGCCCAGGGGCAGCTCCCGCGCCGCGCGCGTTAATCTTGATGTGAGGGAAGAGATGGGAGCCCGGCGAGGGGCTGGAGGGGCGCTGGCATGCGGCCACGACCGGCGGGTTTAGTGCTGGCAGCCGAGCTGTCCTCACCACCCCGGGGTATGTTTTTTCCAGGGCGTTTCAGAAGCGGAGCGAGCGCGGTGCCGGGAGGCCCTGCGGCACGTCCTGGACCGTGTCTACCAGCCGCTGGCGGTGCGGGAGCTGCTCGTCCTGCAGGGCCGGCCCAAGCAGGTACCCAGCGGCAGCGGGGCTGGCCCCGGCGCGGAGCGCGTACCACCCGCGGTGCTGGGGCTGCGCGTTCCCGCGCTCTGAGGGTGCCTTTGTTGCTCTCCTGGAAACGTTCTTGCACCTTAAAAACCAGTTTATTGCGGCAGCCCCATCCATCCCCGCGTGCTGTGCGAACACACTGGTGAAGTTGCTGGGTGCGCATCGCTGGCGCGGCAGCGGCTCAGGCCCCGTAGTACAGGGGTGTGGGGGGGTGTGTGAACTCGGGGACTCTCATCGCAGCACGTGCTGTGCCTTGGCTTGGCAGTCAAATCCGCTGTGCCCGGCCAAGCAAAGCGCCTTCTCTTCCAGAACCTGCCCCTTTCCACTTGAGGGGATGAAGCGGCGCTGCCTCGGCACCGGCTGCTGTTTGGGGCTGTTTCAAAGGCTGCCTTGTGGCAGCGGGGAGGAGGAGACGGGGAACAGGGGCTCTCTGGGGAGACCTTTGCGTTGTGTTTAGAGAGTCCTCAGGGAAGGGACTGCATCCCAGCTCCGAGCGGGCGCTGTGGGTGGGTGCGTGCCCACCTGCCATGTCAGGGTGCAAGGAGCTGCTGGCGCACGCGCGGGGTAGCGGGGGGCTGCTGGCTCGGGCACGGCTCTGCGCGGCGTGCTGACCCTCCGGCTGGGGTCACCTGTGATTCCCGAGCGGGCAGGAGCTGGCCTTCCCATGTGGGAGGGCTCCAGAGGGTCTGTACAAGGCACTTGCGCAGGGCAGCGCTTTCACTGTGTTCTGTGGTTCTTCCACATAAAAGCAGGGGGCTCCTGGTTAAACAAAACCCGAGCTGATATTTGGACAAGGCCCTTGATAACGTACTTTAACTTCTGGTCAACCCTGAAGTGGTCAGGCATTTGGTCTAGGTGATCATTGTAGGTCCCTTCCAACTGACAATACTGTATTCTGTTCTAGCCCCCACCGGCGCAGCGGTGCCAGCCTGCCTCCTCGGAGTGTCGGAGCAAGCACCTCCGTTTGAACAGCTCGTGTTGCGGGTTCGCAGCCTCCGGACAGCTCCGCTGTTTGTGCTGTCCTGGGGGGGATTGCTTGGCTCGACCAGGGAGCCTGTGGGCTCGCGGTGCCACCTCCGCAGCCCAGCGCTCCGTGCCGGGTCCCGGCAGGGGTCACCGCTGCAGCCCCCTTCCCTGCATTGAACCCACCTTGTCCCCCGAGCCCCCTGCGTGCCGTTCGGATAATGAACGGCTGCTGCCTGACCCTGAGAGGCTTTAATTAAAAGCGGGAAGCTCTGCACAAGGGGATGCTCTTGGGAAGGCTGGCCTCTCTCATTAAGCCCTAATTCGCTTTGTGCCGCTGGATGAAGAAGTGATTTATTTAAAAGGTTTCCCTGTCCTGTGCTCCTGTCTCAAGTCCTGCAGGGCAGGGCGCGGGCTGTTTGCCTGTTAGTGAGGGTTTGCGCAGGAGTGTGCAAATATGCTCCTTAGCCTGCTCCTTTGTTTCCTTTCAGAGTCCTCCCTCTCCCGGGGAAGAAACAAAGCCAGCCCTTGTGCGGGCTCCGGCGTGGCTGCGGCGCCTCTGTGGTCAGCTGCTCTCCGAGAGGCTAATGAGACCCAGTGGGGTTCAGGCTGTGGTTCGGGGCATCATGGAGGGAACAGGCGGTGAGTAGGGTGCTCTGACGCTGCTCTTGGCTTCCAGGATCGCAGATTAAAAGAGACTGTGATGATGTGTCTGAGACCTTTCATCCCATGAGAGGCCCGGGAAAGACAGTGCCATCAGAGCATTGAAATGGGAAACAGCTTTTGTCAGGCCAAGCTGACTCCGTAACACTCACGCAGATTTTCCCTCCGACTGTGCTGATCTCCCAAACGGTGAACGCCTTCCAACTGTAAATGCCTTCAATTCGGGGTACGCAGTCGTGATCGAGGTCCAGGCGGAACGCACCCAAGCTCATTTAGTCTCTTTGTGCCTCCATGGGGTTGCGCCTCGTGTGCGTACGGAGCACAGTTCGTTCCAAGCTGCTGTGCTGGTGCCGATTCGGTGGGAGCCGTGCCCGGTGCTGGGCTGTGAGCAGCTGCAGGTGGAGTGAGACCTGTCTCGCTCCAAGGCTCGGCAGCCTTGCTCCCCTGCTTTCTGTTTCCTGCCGGGGAGGGAAACTGTTGCTCTCTGAAAGCTGAATCCCAGTTTCCAGTGCCAAAGCTTCCTCTGGCCAATACCAACCTGATGACAGCATCCAAGCATGACCTCCCTCCACCTTTTGGCTCATGCACCTATTTGTAGAAGTTGTTTTCCAGTATCCAAGGTCTTGGACGATAATTTTTCCTCTTCTGTCCTTAAGGACAGGTGTCTCCTGAAAGATGCTTGGCTTAGAGAGAGTAATGAAAGCTAGAAATCCAATTTTTGGCCAGATGTTTCTGGCCAAAAGAATGGCCGGATAAAGGGCCGTTTTTCAGCCAAAAATGGCCCTGCGTTTGCTGTCAGTCTGAGCTGCTCTTGGCTTTCTGCTGGTGTAGCAGGTGGCTCCGGTGCTGAAGCAGCAGCTGTGGACTGGAGAAAATGTGACACGGTTGCAAAGATCCTGGCTTCCTGCCCACAGCAGTGCCTTTCCCTGGAGGACTACTACAGACTGGTATGCCCCCAGGTAGGTCCCCCTCTCCCCGCAGCGTGCCGGCTCTGGCTGGGAATGCAGAGCTGGCTCCTGGCTTGGAGAGTTGTCAGTACTGTTGCTTCTGCTTGAGCCTAGCCTGGCTCCAGCCAGGACGACGTGGATGTGTTTTTCTGCTGCTCTGGCAGTGGGACATGTTTCCACCCTACTCTTGAATTTTCCTTATTGGATCGAAATGCTGGATAATGTTGCCTGATCGCACGAGCTGTTCAGCTCTGCGCTGCAAGGCAGCGCTCTGCTGTAGAGCTCTTGCTTCCAGCCTTTGGCTGCGGGAGTGGTGCGGGCTCTTGGTTTGAGCCCAGAAACGCGCCCTGCGTTAACGTGTGCCCGGGAGGGAGACTGGCTCTTCCGTATGTGGAATGTTGTGTCAAACGTCCAGCAAAGCAGTGTCGAGGGAGGCTCCTCAATCTCTGCTGTCAGCTGCCAGGAGTCAGCCTGCCCCCGTGCCCCTAAGGGGCTGCTGATAGTTGCTCCTTTATCGTGGATTTTCCTTCCAGATTCTGGACTTGCTGCACATCCAGGACAAACTGACAGCGCGCCAGTTCCAGCGAGTGGCCACCACGACGCTGCTCACCATGGTGAAAGAGCACCCTCAGCTGGCAGAGAAGCACCTGCTCCAGCCCCTGTTGGCACCGCTCCTGCGGTGCTCGGAGGCAGCAGGTACCCGCTGGTCTCTGCCGAGCCCCAGATCGCAGAAGGCTCCGGCTTCTCTTCTCGCTGGTCTTTGTCTTTCCGTCAGAATTTTCTCAGGGGCTGGTGGCTGGGCTGATGAGCATGCAAGCCCAGCTCCGTCAGCTGTGAACGTGTTGGTGTGGCTGGGTGCACCGTATTTACTAGCACTTGAGTCAAATTACTGTAGTGTAAGAGCCAAGTACTGGGGCTTCTGCCATTTGTTCTTTGGGAAACTCTCCAGTCTGCCAGTCTCGTTCTGGGCTTCCGGATGGAAGCCATCGGTTCCCCACGCTGACCAAACAGCGCTCTGGGGAATAATCCATCAAGAAGTTGTGGTCTGCTTTGATTTGCTTCTAACCTTGTGGAGTTTACAACACTGCAATGACACTTAGCTCCGCTAACAAGGGCTCCTTGGTTCCCATGCTGCCCTGATGGAGGGGAGGGAAGGCAAGGGAACTATCAAAGTGCTTTCTGGTGCTGGGCATGGTGGAACTGCCTTTCTGCTGGAGACTCCTCAGTAGGTGGGGGTGCTGATATTTCTGCCCTTTGTTTTCAGAGCTAGCAGTGGAAGATTTATCAGCAGGGACTGTGCTGGTGACAGAGGCAGAGCTTGGCAGCTGTGTGGAAGATGTGCTCAAGGTATCGTGTCTGATTTGGGCCTGAGGGTAGGCAAGAAAACTACTCTAAGAAAGAGCTTGTTTGAGACTTTCTGAGCAGTTCAGTGTGTGTGTGACAAAACCCAGTGCCTCCTGCAGTTGTGATGCTGAGGCGAGGCCGAGACCTGCACAGGATAACCTTGTGTGCAGCGCTGCATTTGAGGGACCGCAGCTTTATGCTGGAGACCAGAGGCACTGCCTGAATCTTTTCTAGCATTCTCACCCCAAAACGTTCTGCAAGATGGCAGTGAGCTCTTGCTGGTGGTTTTTTTTTTCCCCAGTGTCTTTCTGGTGTGTCAAAGCAAGAAGGGTCTGAGCGGTGGGCTGGTAGCCAGGAGCCTCCATGGTGCTCTCATATCCTCTTTCTCCATGAGCTGCAGCAAGGCTTTCTGAGCATTCCTAAATTGCTCAGCTTCTACAGGACCGTTGTGTCCGGGTGTACTGCTGGAGCAGCTTCAGGACTTGGGCTGTGATTGCAGAGCAGGTAACAGCAGAGCAGGCAGGACGTCCTAGTCAGGAATACTGCTGGCCTGGCACGTGTTGCCTCAGACCGTTAATCCCTGTCCTGAGATGATGCTGCTCACCTGGCAGCATCAGAGGTGTGCAGCGGGTCAGAGGGAAGGACGGATCGCAGGAAATCCTGTACGCGCTGGATCTTCAGAGGGTGCCTGAGCTCTCCTCCCAGGCTGTCGCTGGCCCACCCTCCTTTTAGTGCCTCCGTGCCTCAGTTCTCTTCCTGTACAGCGTGGACAATACGGCTCATGCTGAGCCCAGGGTTACCTGTGTGGGAGGGAGAACCTGCTGGGAGCTGCTCTCCCTGCCTCTGAGGTCTGCAGAGGGCAGCCTGAGCCAGGGTGCTGGAAGCCTTTCTACAGCTCCTGCAGCATTAACCCCTCGCTGCGGGATGGGTGGCAGCCAGCTCTTGCATTGGGCCAAAATGTTTCCGAATGAGTGACCTGGAAAAGAGGGCACTCGAGGTATCGGCAAGCGGCCGGCTGTGCCGGATTGCTCAGCCCTGCGGCGAGGGCAGCTTGGCAGGGCCCCCGGCTTGCCGCTCGCGCAGCCGGTTGGCAGCGAGGCGTTCCCAGTGGGTGCTACGAAGCACGCGGATTCGGTGTGGCTCTCAGGCTGCTGAGCTGTCACCTGGGTGGAAAAGAGGGTGAAGGGGAGCTCGGAGTCGTCGCAGAACCACGGGGAGAGGTGTCACAGTTATCCTGGTGGCCGCTGTTAGGAAGCGGAGAGTGTGTGGGTGCGGGGGAAAGGAGGGGGGGCGGCAGCTCAGCCACAGGGGCGATGCTGTTCGTGGCTGTGTCCTCGCCTCAGGTGTCCCAGGGGTTCATCTTCCCCTGCCCATATCTCTCACGGGGCTAAAGGCATTACAGTCTGTCTACTCCCATTGGACAGGCAAGGTAAATTCTTAATGATAAGTAAGGAAAAATGAGCAGCCTGTTTTGCAGGGACCGTTCTGAGCTGAACCCCGTGACACCTGGGTTTCGGTGTGCATGAAGCTACTTTTAAAACTACGGCTGGGTTAACCCTTCAGCAGCTGCTGCCGGGTGTCCCGCCACCTCCTCTGCTGCGCTGCCCTGCCCTCCAGAGCTGCTCTTGGTGCAGGACGGTAGCTGGAGGCGGCGGTGGGGCCTCGGAGCTGGTCTGTGTGCCCGGCTGCCGAAGCAGGAGGGGTTGCTGAAGCTCAGCAGCTCTCCCAGCCTGACCTTCAGGCCCCGATCAGGTGCTGGGGGTTGGGGAGGGTTCAGGAAAATGGAAGGAAACGCGGGCCTCGTCGGAGGCATGCTCTGGCTTTGCCAGTAACAGGCCACATTCCATGGTAGAAGAAACGTCTTGCGGGCAGGACGGTGCAGATTTAGCACCTTCTGTGGAGCTCCTTCCCGCGAGAGGTCCCTTGCGGTGACAAGCGGGGTGTTCAGCGGCGCAGATCTTGGCTCTGGCGTTTGGGGGAGAGGTGGTGTCCGTTCTCCCTATGAAGAAATAGGGCTGTTCTGTGGAAACCGCTCTTCCCTGGTAGCTCCTTTTTCTGCCGTTCCCACCAGTATCACCAGCGCTACGCTGCAGGCTCCGCTGCCTGCCCTGACAGCAGCCCAGCTTTCTGCTACACGTTCCAACCCAGAAGGACATCTCCAGCCCAGGAATTAAATTTTAAGAAGCTGGTGACTTGCTTACTGGCATGCCCCTAGGCAGGCTAAGCTCTTAAGTGCTGTGATTGTTGTAGTATTTTGCGTAGTAATGATCTGTTGTAACTAACTGGCAGGCAGAGACCAGTCTGGAGGGCTGCTCTGTGGCTGCCGTTCACAATGCGAGTGCTGGGGGAGCGCGGGGCGGATCCCTCCTTAATGGCATAGTGCTGGAGGCCTGACAGCAGCCAGATTAGCGACGGAGACTCCAGCCTGGGGATTTGCGGGGCTTTCTTGCCTAGCAAGTGTCATTTGATGCCGAGTGGGAAACCATCCTTGGGGCTTCATCAGGGAGGCTTTGTGTACAAAAGGTTCTGGTTAGGAAGAATGGCTCCACGGGGATTAGCACAGGAAAAAAGGTCTGTTTGCATCAATACATCAGGGCGGAGCGTTATCAGGACAATCTCCCTCCTAGCTCTGCTACCTGAGTTGTTGCGCTGCCTCCAGCAGGCAAAAGCTCTTTGGTCTGTCCCTAGGGCACTTCCAGCCTGCAGCAGGCGATTGCTCTCCAGATGTGGAGGTCGGAGGTGTGGGAGCACTTTGGGGTGAAGGGACAGTGTCTTCTGAGCAGGTAGTTCAATAGTTGACACAGCTGGAAGTCCCTTGGAGAACTTTTGAAGAGATTTTATGTTCCCCCTTTTTTTTTTTAAAGCTGACAAGCTATGGAGGGAGGTAGAGCCTGCTAAAATGAGGACCTGAACACAACAACCCTGAGTAAACCCTGAGTCCAGCTGGGCAAGGTTTGATATTTAACCGTTTTCTAGACCGAGTTTTCCCAGCGTTATGGCTTTGACTGAAAGCGTCCTACCTGGCTTTTAGTTTTGGACCATTCCTTTAAAAAGACTCAGAAGGAAATGCAATGTTAAAAAGACTTCTGTGAGTGTTTTTCCTGTGCTCTGTGGGCAGCAAGGTAGGACTTGTGTGTGGTGAGCTGGTAGCAGTGGCTTGCCTGGGAAGGGGGGGCTGGTTTTGTGGAGGAGGGCATTGACAGTGATTCAGGAGGGTGCTGCTTGAGATGGAGGAGAGGAGCATGGCCCTACACTTGCTCAGCTCGGCACGCGTCAGCCCAGCTGCCCTGCTACGGACTGAGCTCTGTATTTGAGATTTGGCTCTAGGCACAGTATTTCCGTAAAGATTTGCTAATTCAAAGGTGCCTGTTGCATCCCTCTGTAACACAAGGCCTTACCCCTAAGCAGCAGACTTCCTGAATAGCTGGCTGCAGTGTTCCTGTAACTCGGAGCCCTGCTGTGGTTAAGCAAATGCTGGGAGAAAGATGCTGCTGAAGGCTGCTTTAAATACAGAATGTGGCATAATCAGGGAAAACAGGCTCCAGACTGAAAGGAACAGAGGCTGTAAGCGCGCTGCCATCCTCCCTGGCGGCAGTGTTCTGTGCGGAGACGTGTTTTCTGTCTTTCCCTTTGCCTTCTCCGCTCCATGCAGGTGTTTGACTCTCCTCCCTGTGCCCTTCTCTCCGTAGGTGTATGTGGTTGGAAATGACAGCTCGAGCCTGCTGCTGGGATCCTTACAGTCAGTCCTGGGAGTGGTTTTTTCCCTTTATTCCTTCGCCAAGCAGAATGTGTCATACTTACGGTAAGGAAGGATTGTGCACAGCTTCTTCTGGGGTTTCATCTTCTCCGTCCTGCCCACCTCTAAAGGACGTGCTCTACATGGGCACGTACAGAAGCAGAGACCAATTTTCTCGCCCTGAAGAGCTCTCATTCAAAGCAGGCAATACCCGCAGGCATATGCACGATACGCGACCTTACTGGCAGACCTGTGCCCGAGGAAGCAGTTCTCGCGTTAGTTTTTTTTCTTCCCTGAAGCCAGAATGTTCAGCGTAGAGGCAAGCATGCCCCGCGGGAGCCTTGGGAGCACAGGTTGAGTCTTACTGCCCAATTAGGAGCAGGGACTGCGATGGTCTACGGACGGAGATGGTGATGCTGGGACTTGGCTGGGTGTCAGAGGGATCTGTGTACCAAGGATTTGGAAACGGGATAGAAACTGGTTAAAACAGCGTGAGCGCTGGCTCTCAGAAATACAAGATTGTTCTTCTCTGATCTGGCATCGCTCTCTTCCAATACGTGCAGGACCTGCCTCTCGGCAGTTGTCCCTCGTGCTGTGCCCAGCTCCTCCATGACTGATGTACGATGGTAAGCCCCACGTGTATCAGTCACAGCAGGGACAGTGGTGACCAGGCGCTGGCTGTCCTCTCGCCTTTCTCCTCCCAGGCTTTACATGGGCTGCCCTGAGTTTGGGCCAGCCTAGCAAATACGCTCCTGGTGGGTTTACGCTTTGCTTTGGTGATACTGGCACGTGGGTACCAGAGGCGTTCCCCAAAAGGTCTGCGTAGACACGGCCTTTGCTATTATTAAAGACGCCATTAATCGCTTCGAGGAGTGCCGAGTGCAAGTTCATAGAACAAGCCAAGATAACACTGCTGCTGGGTGAACAGAGCTGCTGCTCGCTTCTCTCTCTGCAAAGGAATTTGGCAGGGGTAACTAAAACCAAAGCTGCCTGGAAATGTTCGGATTTCCAGACCCCTGGCGCAGCGCTGCTACTCCACCTCAGTAACCTGCATTCTTCCTTGGCAGGGGTTCCCATACCACCTTACAGTGCTCCCGGTCTCCTTCTTCCTCTTCCTTGGCACAGCTGACAGCTCTGTGCTTTGTCAGGTTGGCGTAAAGCGCCAGGCAGGGCTTGCCAAGGCTGCGTGGAAGTGGCTGTCCTTGTACAGACACGCTGTTCAGACAGCACTCCCTTCCTCGCTGGGCTGAAATCTCGAAGGACCCAGATCCTTCCGTCTGGGAACGCCAGAAGGACAGGATGTGCTGCTGTTCCCCTTACAAACTGACACAAATGCCTTCAGCTGCTGGAGCTGTCAGCCCAGAGCATCCCAAGGAGTGTCCGTGATCGCTCCAGAACAACCGTGGCTTTTCCTTGGCCTGCACCCGTTGCAGTGCTGGTGTGCAGGGAGGGGTGCAGCGGGCAGAGCAAGGTCACCACTGCTTTCTCTCTCCTTGCCAGCTCCCCGTGCCAGGAGATCCTGCTGTGGTTCTTGGAGAAGTCAGAGCGAGAGGTGTCGCTGGCCGTGCTGGAAGGCTTTGTGGGGCTGAACAGCAGCGTGCGTACCCTCCACCCGCGGTGCCAGTTCCGTGCGGGCAGCGAGGGTGGTGCCACCATCACGGTGGAGGAGACCATCAGGTGAGCGCTGTTGGGGCAGTGCCCGGCGTGGAGGGCAGTCCCCGGGCACCATTCAGCATGCAGCATGCCTGGCAGAGAGCGCCTGGGCGAGCGCGGGGCTGCCAGTGCCCTCCCGCCACGGCTGCATCCTGCCGGGCGCCCAGGCAGCCCAACGCTCCCCAAATTCAGCTTCTGCTCTCCAGCTTGAGCCTGTCTCGAGGCAGATCACGGCTCCGTGGAGCGAGTGGAATCCCTCAGTCGCAGCAAGGACTCTAGCCATGCCAGCGTTGCAGAGCCAGCGACTGAACTCCCCTCCTGCTTTTGCAGATGGCCTCTACAAGTAGAGGCAGAGTGTGGCCATGTGGGGAATAAACTGCAGCCATTAGACTCCAGCCACGCAAGCTGGGACTGTTCAGCAGTGTGACATTTGGTTTAAAGAGGGGTAGCTGTTAGTTGGCAGGTACGAGCACACGGCAGTGCTGTCGAGCAGGCAGAGCGCACAGCTCCTGCCCAGGAGTGTCCGTGGGCTGGGTGTGCTGGGAGCTGTGGGCACCCGTAACAAAACCCCATACAAATATGCTTGTTCTGGTTTCATTTCAATCTGTTCCTGACCTGAATTAGAAGAAGGTCTGCCCTGGAGTCTGCACTGGTTAAACTGGGTATACTTTAAAATTACTCCTTAATGGCCATGGCTCTGCCCGTGTCTGTCCTACTTTTATGGCTGTAACTGCTGCATGAATTAGCCAGTGCTAATCCCATTCCTTACAGGATGGCTGGATTAAGTGTGTTTGTTGCACTTACGGTTTCTGTTAATGTTATTCCTTTAATGAACACGGGTTAATTAATAAACCGAATGCGCGATCACGAAGACCAAATGAACTGAGCAATAGTTTGGCTCAGTTGCCTCCGGGCTTCCGCTTTCTGGTAGTGCTGTGAAAGAAGGTTTCCCAGAGAAGGCAGAAGCGGGATTTCACCTTGCCGTGGAATAGTTCAGAGCTGGCCCTGGAGGGGGGTCTGGGTGCGTTCGTGTTGGTGACACAGCGATCTGTTTCAGTGATGAAGATGAGGCCCTCTACCAGAAGGTTTCCTCAGAGCAGTGCCATGTGGAGAACTTGGTGGAGCTCTTGTCTCACTGCCAGGAGAGTGGTCTAGCTGGAGACTTCTTCATCTGCTGCCTGAAGGTAAGGGCAGGCAGGTCTCTGTTTGGGGCACATCTGCAGGAGTGGTTTCCCTGGGCCAAATGGTCTGTGTGGCAGACAGCAAAGGGGACCGATCGTCCCCTCACGTGCCGCGGGAGCACTGAGCTGGGGTACGGCACGGGGTGGAGCAGTCCTGCTGGGTGCTGGGCAGGAGAGCCTGGGAGAAGGAGGCAGCCCTGGTCCCTGAAGGGGTTAACCCTCATTACCCCTGGGCTCTTTCAACAGCAGGAGCACGTCTGAGGTTTAATGGTGTGTTTGAGACTGTGAATAATCCCTGTTGCTTCCTTGGCTCTAGCAGGGCACCTGCTCCCTTTGATCCTGCTCTGAGCCCCTGTGGTTCCCTCCTGGGCTGGGCTGCGCTTTCTGTGCCCTGGCTGGCAGGTAGAGCCCCAGCCCACAGTCACACGGGGTTTGCAACACCCTGGGTGCAGGGACACTGCTGTGACACAGGTGGGACACCCAGGAGCTGTGGGCAGCTCGGAGACCTTGGTGTACCGAGTGGAAGGTCTTGGTCGCGTGAGGAGCTGACACGAGCTCTGCAAAGGGGACGGGGGATCTGGGTGCCTCTGTGGGCAGCCGCTGCCAAGAGCAAGACTGCAAGCAGAAACCCCGCGAGCCTCACAGCTCGGAGGACGGCGTGGCCCTGGGAGAAGCGCTCGGCGGTGCTGTGCGTGGTGTCTGGAGGCTTGCGAGGGTTTGGCCTGGTGACAAGTGTGCGTCCAGAAGGGGACGAGGCTGGAAGAGGGGGGGCAACCAGGAGCCCTTTGCAGCAGGGTGGAGGTCTGGGTAACGTGGACCTGCCGCGCCCAGGACCCACCGGCGCGGTGACCGCAGCGTTCCTGGCACTGATTTGCCTGTACTTAACCGCTGCCTCTCCATGCCCTCTGTTTCCTTCCCGGCAGGCGCTGACTCGGGTGGCTGCAGAGGACGAGGCAGATTCGAACTCGGCTGCAGTGCCTGGAGGGAGTCCCCTGGAGCTGGAGCAGTACCACGCCGGGCAGAGGAGGAAGCTGCTGGTCCTGCAGCTCGTGGCCACGCTGTGCGAGAGTGTCTCGGACACCGTGTTCACAGACGTTGCTCAGGTTGGTCACGGCAAAGCCCTGGGGGATCGGCGGCTGGAGCGCGTGGCAGACCGAGCTCTGGGCTGCTGGGCTCTAAGGAGACGATGGCTGAGAAACAGCTGGAGAAAGCTAGAGCATCCCCAGGAAAAGCAGTTGATTGATTCAGTTGCAAGTGTCTCAACCAGACACCATCCTATGCAGTGCCAGCAGGAAGGAGAGAGTCAGCTGCAGAGACAGGAGGGAGCAGCAAGAGCAGACATCTTGCATTTGTGTCCGTGGTTGTGTATTAAAAGCCAAGAGAGTAGTCTGTGTGTTAATCAGAACTCTGACTTGCCAGCTTCTCATCTTTATTTTAGGCATAATTTATTCCCAAGTTTAACAAAGCTTAAAGACATCCTTACCCGACAGGCCTCTTAAGCGAGTGCTTGCTGTCTATCCACGGTGTTGGCGCCTCCTTCTTCTGGCCCGTCTCGGCAGCCACCTCCAGCGACTGCGGTAGCTGGGCTGCCAGCCAGATGAACACAGCACGGCACCGCTGCCGCGTCCTGCCCGCCCCTTGTCCCCCAATAGGCCGTTTGTGGCTTTTTCTCTGGTTTCTGCTGCTGAGATGCCCACACAGAGTGGTGTGTCCCATCATCAGGGTTGGCGTAACTGTGCTCACATGGTTGGCACTTGCCCATGTCTTCATGAATGGGCAGCTGCAAAATTTATGAAATACAGTAATTTCAAGGGCCAGCTGAGACTCACTGAACCCGATACCAAAAAGGATTGTTAAAATATGGCACTTCTGTCCGCCTTGAGCCCACGCTGCAGCAGCGCTGACGGGGATCGGCTGTCCTGCACCGTGCCAGGTCAGGAAGGCTGTTGGGCGCCGAGGGCAGCACAGTATTCCCCAGCTGATCCGCCTATTTTAACTTCCTCATCCTATATATATATATATANATCAGCCTACAGCTTTTGGTAGAGGCCGGAGATGCCCACGCACACCCTCTCAGCCTGCTGTCTGCAACGGATGGCTGAAGCTCTCAAGGCTTTGGTCATCTGGCTATAGTATGTCGCCTCTCTTCAGCTTATAAGTGGGCTCAAAATATATATATATATTTTTTTTTTTTTTTAAACTCAAGTGACCTGGTTATGCCAGTTAACTGTGACTGGCTTGAGCAGAGGCGGTCACTGCTAACACAGGTTTCCTCACTTTTCCCTTTGGGACAAAGGAGTCTTTGTGTGCGCTCTGCAGTGACTGAGGGGACCCAGCCGGTGTCATTGCGGCGCCCGCCGGCGCGGCAGCCAGCGCTGCTTTGTCCTCACCTGCCTCTCCATCGCACCCACCCACGCGGGACTGGCTCCCCTCCCTGGGTCAGAAAGTTGGATTGGGAAACGGGGAAGGATTTTGCCAGGTTTCTGGGTCCAGCCGTGAGTCTAGTATAAAAAGAAACAACCACCAAAAAAGCAAGCCAGCCATGAAAAGGGAGCATGCTTCCACCTGGGGGCTGTATTCCAGGGAGCGCTCCTTCGGGCCGGGACAGCAGTAACGGAGCTGTTTTGAAGTGGGTTCTGCAGCACAGGGTTCCTCCGGGGCCTTGGTTCTTGCTGTGGGCACTCCGGAGCGCGGCTCTGTGCATAACTGGGTTGGAGCAAACGGAGTCTCTCTGCCCAAAGCCAGACCCCAGGAACGGGGGATGCTGTAGATCCCCTCAGTTGCACAATTTATTTTATTTATATTTCCCACCCCTCACAACTGAGTTTCACGAGATTGACTTGATTTCCTCGATATACCAAGGATGCTGCTCTCCTTCATGAGACAGAAATGTGCCCCACTGTTTTATTTTTCAAGCTTTTTTTTTTTCCCCTTCCAGATTAAGGTGGGGACTTTTTCCTTCTAGATTAGGGGGGCTTTTTAACTTTTTGTTTTTCTCAGTAGCTATCTACTGATAGATTATTTATTCATGATCTTCCTAGTATTTGCATTAAATATAATTTCAACCCATTCAGCTTGTGTGCCACTGTTTTGTGGGAGCAGATGTTCTGACACTTTTTTACTTTTTTTGCTGTTTGATGGCATGTCTTTTCTGGTACCTAAGCCTTTTCTGCAGCCCCCCCTCCCTGCGGCAGGGATGTGCTTAACAGAGCTGGCACCAATCCGCTCTCCCGCTGATGTGGAAACGCGTTGCCTGCACCCGGTGCCTGTGCCCTGGAGGCTGGGAATGTGGGGCTTGGTGCAATAGTACCTTGTTGCCCTCGTACTTCGCTCTCCAAAATACGAGCGAAATAGTCCCTCTTCTTTTGCAACGTGCCTGTTACGTAGGAACAACCCCAATCCAGTCCCTTCCTAGCACAGCCAGGTGCTGCCGGAGCCGGCACGCTTGCCCTGAGCCCTGTGGTGCCGTCGCAGCTAGCGAAGGCATGGAGAAAATAAGCTCAGTAATTTCAAGCTCTATTAGAAAGGCAGGAAGCCTGTGGGATCAAAGGTGTCGGTGCCAAGTGTTGAGCCGGTCCGATGTCAGCCAGGCGGGATCCTTGGGGGCTGGAGGGGAGGAACAAAAAGTATCGTGAGGAAACCACAGGAGAAGCGGCACGCGTAGTACCTGGCCCGGCTCCGGTGTCTGCTGTGTGCGGGTAAATGGTGCCTGGTACCGGGGAGCCGTGGGGCAGCCGGCAGGAGCTGGAGCCCTGCGGAGCCATCCTGGGCAAGGGCAGGTGGCTGGGAGCGACCCCGGCGTGGGGCAGGGAAGGGGCTGTGCTCTTCCCCAGAGCCTGCAGGGCGTGCAGGCCGGCGTCATTTTTGTTGTAATGAAGTTTATCTGAGCCATGCTAAATCCCTGCTTGGCTCTGGCCATTGCTGCCCTGCCATGCCGGCAACCTGCAGCACCGGTGCCTTCCCGGAGCCGTGTGCTCTTCAGCTCTCGCCGTCTCTGTCGGCATCTATTTGAATTTTCCAAGCCCCAGCCCTTCTCTAGCACAGTTTCATACGCACCCTTCCTGTTTCCCTGGTGTTGCTACCCCACTGACCTTCCCTCTCGGGCCCATCCCAGCTGGCTTTCCAGCTCCCATCCCACGGCAGGCTGGGCTGTGGCGGAGCAGGAACAGGAGGCAGAGAAGGGGCTGGGCTGCCTCCCCGTCCCCCTGCAGCCCCCACCGGGCTTATGCCGCCGAGCGCAGCCACCGTGGTTTAACCACTGCCTTGTCCCGGGGCTGGGGCAGATGAGCAGTGTGAGCTTGCCCAGCCTATGCCGGAGCCCGGCGGCTGCGGCCACTGATGGACCGGGCTGTCTGGCTCAGCTGTCCTCCTAGCCCTGCTCCCAAAATCCTTCCCCGCTGGTTCAGTGAGCCTGACGCGGGGCTGGGGGCTGCAACCCCGGGAAATCAGCCCCTCTGTGTGCTAATGCCAGGGGGGTGGGCTGTGGTTTGGGGCTCTGGCACCCCTGCAACTGCCTTGGGAGCCCTGGCTCCCTCCTGGATCCCTGGTGCATCCATATCTGGGCTGCAGCAGGGCCCCAGCCGTCCCCCAGCTCACCGGGGCTCCCCGGCGCTGCTGAGCCCTCGCACCCAGGCAGGGTGATGGCAAGAGAGCCGGGAAGGCAACAGGGATGGATCCGAGAGGGAAGGTCGAGGGAGTGGCAGCAACAAGGAAACACGAAGGATGCGTATGAAAGTGTGCTAGAGAAGGGCTCGGGCTTGGAAAATTCAAATAGATGCCGACAGAGACGGCGAGAGCTGAAGAGCACACGGCTCCGGGAAGGCACCGGCACCCCAAGGCACGGTCAGGGGCGGGCAGCGGCGGCCTCCTGGGAGCCCCCTGAGGATCTCCCCTCCTAACTGCTCTTCCCCGCACTCTCTGCTGGCAGGTGGAGGAGTTCGTGGCAGCCACGCTGCAGCGGGCCTGCGTCAGCCCGGCGCGGGGCGCCGGCGCGGCGGTGGAGGCGCAGACCCTCGCCATGGCCATGGGGCTCGTGGCAGCCATGCTCAGCGGAGCCGTCCAGGTAAGGGGGCGAAGCCGGGGTGCTTGGCGGCCGTGGGGACACGGAGACCAGGCACCATCCTTCCGTGCCCGGCCAAGGGGTGCCACGGCCGGTGCTCCAGGGTCTGGGTGCTCCCTGAGTTGGAGTCCCTCCTTAATCCCAGGGTGTACAGATGTATATATATATATAATTATCCTTGGAGCGGTGCCAGGGCACTGGCCAAGGGTTTTTGATCCTGACAGGGCATTCCTGAGAGCCCGGCTAATTAATTTATAATCCAAAATCTGCTCCTGAGAAGGTGCTGACAGAGCAGCGCAGTCACATACAGTGCCTTTAAATACCAACGCTGCATCCTCTGCATCCCGACACATCCATGGGCTTCATCTCTGGAGTGCAACGAACTTCCCCGTGTGGGTTGTACTGTTCTTGGAAATCCTCTATAAAAAGGGTACCTTGCTCGGTTGTGCCGTTACACGGTGTCAGCTGAACTGCCGTCGGGGAGCGATCGCACGTTCGTTAATGCACTGCAATCACTCCAGCTTGCGCTTACATCGCTGAGCTGCCAGGGTTGCTTCATCCCCAGACTCGCCTAAAGGAAAGTCTAACTGTTAATGGAAAAAGATAATTTATTGTGTTTTATTGCTAAATTCCCAGCGTTGGGAAAAGAACATTTTTTTAGCGGAAGAAAACTTAAAACCAGAGTCTCGGGGCTCTAATGGGCCCCCTCCCAGGCGAGCTCCTGCTTCTGCTCTGGTGTTAATGGGAGCAATTTAACTCGGCAAATTGAATGCAAAAGGTTTTGGAGGCAGCTGCAAAGCTGTTTGGGTTTCAATGGCCAAGGGGTTTTTACACAATCGTCCAAAAGCTCCCCAAAATCTCTGCTAAAGCGTCACTTTTCAAGTCTTACAGTCCAGATTTTGCTTCTGGGATTAGCAGTTAAATCCAATTTAGAGCAGGATCTTCTCCCGCTCGGGCGCTGCAGCCTCGGGGCAGGTCACAGCGGCCTCGCCTGGAGCTTCCTTCCAGGCGGGACTGAAGGCAGGACCGAAGGCAGGCCCCGCACGCCGCTGGCGGGATGGTGGCAGGGATGTCCCCAGCTCAGCCCCCGTGCCGAGTGCGAGGGTCCCTCATGGACGCTGCTCTCTTCTGGGCTCTTGCCCTTCCCACCTTCTCCTGTGGCACCTCCGGGCTGGGCCGGTGAGGTTGCAGCCACCGCCAGCTTCTGCCCGGAGTAGCCGCAGCCAGGATCGGTGCCGGGGCCCCGGGGCATCGCTGTCCCCGAGAGCAGCTCCTGGCACCTGGAGCCCGGCTTGTGGGGTGGGGACGGAGGGCAGCCAGCGTGGTGCTGCCACAGGGCTATGAAACGGCCCCTGGGGCTCACGCACCTCTGGGCTGCTTGCCTGCCTGCCGTGCCAGGAGCATCCCGGGTAGCAAACCTCCCGCTACGGCCGTGCCAGCGCTGCTTCTCTCCCTGCCACAGCTGCAATCCAGCGACTTCGCCGTGCTGAAGCGGCTGGTGCCATTGCTGGAGGAGCTCTCCCGCACCTACCCCGAGCCCCTCACCCAGGAGCTGGCCACAGACCTGCGCATCGCCATCTGCACCCACGGGGCCTTCTCCCCCGGGACAGTGGGTGCCGCTGCTGACGGCGTGCTGGGAAAGAAGCCGGGGACGGGAGCGCAGAGCCCTGCCGGAGCCTCGTGCCCGGGGGATGGCTGGGCACCATCGCGGCATGGCCGCAGCAGCCCCTTGGCTACCAGGGAGCGGAGTGAAGAGCAGAGTGTGAGCCGTGAGCCCAGCACCGCAGGTCCCGCTCCAGCCCCGTGTGCCGACTGCTCTGTCCCGGCTGGGCTCCAGGAGCTCCTGGAATCGGCCTACGACCCCCAGCCCCCGAGCCGGGCAGCCGCCCTCCGCTGCCTCTCCAGCCTGATCACACAGCGGGATCCGGAGGCGCTTCGGCTTCAGGAGAAAATCCTCCAGGTACTGGGCTCCCACAGTGGTCCCTGTCCTGCACCGTGGCATGGAGCTGGGGCTGAGTGCGCTGGGCGGCTGGAGATGGCCCTTTTTATCGGAACCCTCCAACCTGGCTCCCACCGCCGGCTGAAGGGCCGGGCAAGAGGCACCAGGGCTGCCGCCGTGTGCTGCCGGCCCAGCGTGGAGCTGCTGCCCATGGCTCTCCCCCCTCCTTGCAGGTGTTCCTGGAGAACGTGCAGCATGAGGATGCCTTCGTCTACCTCTCTGCCATCCAAGGTGAGCGATGCCCAGCCAGGGTGAGTGCTGGCGCTTTGTTAGAGAATGTTGTTGTGCTGGAGGGGCCTTTGGGCAGCAAGGGTGAAGAGCAGTGGAGCTGCAGCCAGGCTGGGGGCTCAGCGTCTCCTGCCCTCCTGGACCATGTCTTCCTGCTGTTTGGTCGAGCCTGGAGCCACGTGCAGGCTCTGCGCCATGCTCCCGAAGCCGGCAGGCTTCGTCTCCCAGTTGTGCTTACTCAGTGGGTAATGAGTTCGTTTACCCTCTGACTGAACTGCTGATCTGCACAGACCACAAGTGCCTCCTCCGTGGAGCCCTGGGCAGGTTCACCCTCGGGCTATCTCCCGGACAGATGACACCCGGGAGCAGGTCACCATCCCTGTGCCGGGTCCGTGCCGCTGGCCTGGGGCTGTGGTTTCCGCGTGGTGTGGGCATAGCCCCAGCGCCCCGGCCCTGCACCCGGCTGACATTTTGGCTCACTGCTTTGTTCAGCTGAGGGTGGCAGAGGAGCTGGGGCCACGGGGACCCACTGGTGCTCCCCTGGGGCTCTGCCATGTCCCTCCCCATGGCCAAGGCGGTAACTACCAACCGGTGCCGGCCAGCCGTGTAGAAGTGGAACCACAGCGGATTTCTCCGGGTCAGTTCCTCGATCCATCGCATCTCATGGCCCTGCAACCTGTTGCCTCTGCTGAGAGGGGAGAGCAGCAGTGGGCACGCACCCAGCCTCGGCGCTGGTCCCAGCCGTGCAGGCAGGAGATGGGGAGCAGCAGGCAGCAGGCTGGCAGGAGAGCAGTGTGCCGCTCTGCTCGCTGCCTTCCTCCCTGTGCCGGGCTGCTCCTGGGGGCACTGAGTGTGGCCGCCGCTCACGCTGCTTCCCAGGAAACCCTTGCACTTGCTCCAGCAGGCTCAGCGCAGCCCCGCGGCACCGGGCTGCCCGTCGGGTGCAGGCAGGTGCCTCTGCAGGCAGGATGACACAGGCATCCTGTTGTGACGGGGGTGCCGGGTTACTTGGAAGGGAGGTGCCATTGCCATGACCCAACGCGATAGCGGTGCCACCAGGAGCCCCGGCTGCCGTTGGGAAGGTAACCCTCAGAAGCAGCTGGAAAAGGAGCTTATCGCTGTGCTTCCCTCTGCCTGTACGGTCTTGAGTGGGACGGGTTTGTCCTTGCCCTGCGGGTGAAACACAAATGCTTCAACCGTCCCTGGGTGATTAATACACCCTGTGCAGCTGCCTCCGTGTTTCGCAGCCCGGCTGCGGCTGTGATTAACCCTGACACGGTTCCTTGCGGCGGTGACTCACCCAGCCCGCGCTGCACTGGCAGCAGCCCCTGTGGCGTGCCGCGCGCGGTGCTGCCGTGGGTGCCAGGCGGGCTCCCCGCTGCCCCGGTCGGGCTCCCCGCCGCCGCGGCAGGGCTTGCCCACCAGCCGGCCGTGCTGGTGCTGGGACTGGAGCCGGCTGCCACAGCACTGCTGGGAATTGCCGAGACGGGCTCCGGCAAGGTGATGCCAGAGGAGAGGTCGCTGTCCCACCGGACATGCCTGGGCTTGCGGAGGGTAACCCATGCTGGGTGCCCTCTGATAACCGGGGAACGGGGTTGGAGGTGAAGGCGGCTGCTCCTGGAGGGCAGGGGAGCTGGGGCTCGGCCTGAGTCAGTGCTTGGCACTGCCGGGGCAGCCTCTGCCACCCACCCTTTCCCTAGAGAGCAGCTGCCTTTCCTCATCGGAGAGGCGCCTGCTGCCCGGGGAGCCTGGCGCTGCCAGAGCCCTGCCTGGTGCCTGCTCCCAGCCTAGTTTTCACCCAGCGCTGCCTGCAATGCTCCGCTCAGGCTTGCTGGCGCCGGGTAGTTCCCTAAAGGAATGGCAAAGCCAGCTCATCCCCGCGGTGTAACCCAATGCATGCCCTGCATCTGGGGTCTGAGCACTCTTCGTCCCCTGGGAGACACGGCACGTGCAGGTTGCGCTTGGGCGCCGGCTTCCCGCCTGAGCCAGGCAAAGCCGTGGGGTCCATGGAGTCCCGGTGGGGACGAGGACACACCAGCAGTGTGCGCCCAATGGCTGGGACCGGAGAACAGTGACCAGACATTGTACCGGAGCGTTGCCTGTGGTAGCTGGCTGCCCCAAAGCTGTGCCAGCCCGGGGATGAGCCCCGCAGTGTCCGACGGCCGGTGTGCCGAGGCAACGCTAGGCCGATCAACGTTAACCAGCAGCAATTAGCAGGCACCTGCTGCCAACTGCTAAATTACTTATCTTTCACTTATTAAATTACTTATCTTACTTGGCACCCAGTCAGACCTGGCGCTGGACTGCCCTGGCGCTGTGATGTTGTGCGGAGGGGCTGCGGCACGTACCGTAGGGCTGGGGTGGTAGAGGGGGTCCCGCGGGTGATGGCTGCATCTGCTGCACCGAGGGCGCCGGGGCGGCACAGCTGCCGGCGGTTCCTCTGCCACCGGTGGTGGCACACGCCGTCCTCATGCCTGGCCCTGACCCGCACTTTTCCTCTCGCTCTCCTCCCAGGCGTTGCCCTGCTCTCCAGCGAGTACCCGGAGCGGATCCTGCCCGTCCTGCTGGCACGGTACAGGTGCCCAGCGCAGGGCAAGGAGGACACTGCGGCTGCCGTCACCAGGATGAAGCTGGGCGAGGTGCTGATGCGTGTCACCCGGGCGCTGGGTGAGTCCCCGAGGGCACGGCGGTGCTGGCCGCTGCCGGCAGTGGCGGTGCCACTCGGCCCCTCGCTGCTCTCTGCTGTGCCGCCAGGTCTGGGGGGTAAAGCCACCGGCGGCTTCTTGTCCGGAGGTGAGAGCCAGCTCCCATGGCCCTGCCACAGGGGGTTGGAAGCCAAAGGGTGGCCGGCCGGGGTTTGCTCCTGGGCAGGAGCAGGGTGGCAGGTCCTGCTGGCAGCCCACCGTCCCCTCGGCCAGCAGCACTGGGCTCGGAGGCTGCCGGGAAGCGCCTGGACACGCAGGGCTGAGGGGTAAAAGCTGGATGAGGCCTTTCCGGCAGCTGCTGTTGGGACACGTCCTAAAACGCCTTGTCTTATTCCCCAGCAGAGGCCAGGACAGCGAGAGCAGGCAGCTGGAGCTCCCCGCAGCTGGGGAAGGTGGCAGCCGGTTGTCCCCGCTGCCCGGGCAGGCGGGCAGGGGTCCCCGGTCACCAGCCAGGTGCTTTCTTGCCCAGCTTGGCCATGGCAGAGCCAACCTCCCTGGCTGCCTGGTCTGCCAGAGCTCTCCTCCGGGGCACAGCCACCGCAGCGGCATCCCCTAGCCGTGGTGGTATCCCTGAGCTCTGCCGGCTGCAGGCATCCTGCCGGGGCGGCTGCTGCCTGGGCCGGGTCGTGCTGGGATGGGGCTGGGGCATCCTACGGGCCGGCAATCCCATCATCTCCCTCTGGAGCTCCTGTGAGCGGCGGCAGAGCCTCTTGGTCTCTAAGGCCCCTGGGCGATGTCCATGCGTCTGGCCCTCGCCTTGCCCGGTGCTGCAGCTGCACCGCGCCGGGTTTCCCTCAGCAGCTGCCCACGGCATGGCTGGCAGTGGGACGGTGGGCACGGCCTCCGCTGCGGCTCTCCCTCCTCCTCCCGGTGCCTCTGCCGCGGGCAGCGACTCTGGCGCGTCCTGGCTCGCCTGCGTATTTATAGAACAAATTGCATGAAGTTGTTTTTGTTGCAAAGCTTCAGGATTCAAGAGCGAGGATTTATCCGGTGCTTCCAGAAACGCTCTGCTCTGTGCAGCAGCACTGCTGCGGTTCTGAGCTCTCCCGCTGCTGCCTGGGGACTGCTGTGCCTCCCTCCTGCCCCAACCCCATCCCTGTCCCCGTCCCTGCCTGCCATCCCGCTGGAGCGGCTTTTTTCCCATCCGGGAGGGGATTTTGCAGCAGGCACCTATCGCCCAGCAAACGGCTGGCGTGGGCAGCGTGGCTGGAAGCGTGCGGCAGCCCCATCCCATGAACGCGGCGCCGTTCCTCTGCCTCCAACACCATGGGGCCGAGTGCCGTGCGAGGCTTCATGGAGCCCTCGCGCTGACCTAGCTAGCTTTCGCTGCAAACCCACTGAATTGCTCCAGGGGCACCATGGCGGTCCTTTTCCCTTCTCCCTCAGGGAGCACGTGCCTTGCGTGCTGCAGGAAGGGAAACACTTTGTGCTCTTTCTGTGGCCATCCGGCACAGGGCCGGTGTGCTGTTGGCTTCTGAGGAGATGCATCACGCTCGGATCATCCAGCACTGCTCGGACTGCCGTAATAACAACTCCTGGGGTGCAAGCATGGAGCAGGCTGCAGTCCCGAGGAGGCATGGCCATCCTTGGCATCGCGGCGCTGCGCCGAGCTCTCCCACCCTGTGCTGTGCAGGCGCCGTCCCTGCCGCTCCGAGCGCAGTCCTTCAGTAACAAGGGGGGCCATGTAGGAAGAGCGAGGCTATGATGGGATGGTCCTACAGAAGGACAAGCCTGTCCTGCCGCCTTGCCTGTTCCTGCCTAGCTCTTGGCCATCGCATGCAGTATTTCCCCTCCTTGCACACAGCTGGTGCTGCCAGGCTGTCGGTGTGCCGGCGGTGCAGGGGCTGGCCAGTCCCCAGCCCCTCGCAGCAGCCACCCCGAGCCCCTGTGTGCAGGGTGATTCCTGTCCTGGCATCCCGGGGCATCCCACTGCCTCCATCGCCTGCAGGACACCAGCATCCAAGGGGCTTACAGTGCTCGGGAGAGCTGGGAAAACACCGAGCTGGCGGGCCGGCCAGCCTGCCAGAGCTGCTTTTTTCCTCTCTTACTCCCTCTTGCTGGTGGTCCTGCGCTCCCCTCGGCCGGAGCAGCCCCTGCCCGGTGGGAGCCGTGCCCACGCCGCGGAGCACGAAGCCACCGGCCCGGGGCACCTCTTGCGCTGGGTGATTGTGCATGCCGGTCACGGGCTCTGCGTGCGACCTCTAATTAGGCGGCTCGCACATCGGCGGCGCCTGCGTGTGCTAATTGCGGGGGGGGGTTGCGCGGCTGAATTACGTGAGAATCTGGGCTTCGCACTTCGTTTCTGTGGGCTGTATCCGCGGTCACCTCTGAACGGCCCCGCGGGAGTCGGGGAGACGTGGGATGCACGGAACGGCCCCAGACAAAGGTCTGTGCCGTGGGGTGTGTGCTGTCAGGGTTTGCCGGCACCCCCGGGGGCTGCACCACAGCATCCTCATCCCTGGCACCACGGCGGTTCCCTGCCGAGGCTCTTTCTGTGCCCGGGTCCCTGCGCTGGGCACAAGCCATGCTCCAGATGTTGCATCCAGCTGTTCGGTGGTGCTGCAACTGGGGGAGGCCCAATCCGGCTGCTCCCGATGGAGCCGGGGCTTTGGCAGGAAGGGGCTGTGGGTTTCTCCTCACCCATGACGTGCTGCTCCTCTCTCTCTTGCAGGGGACATGGTGTTCAAGCACCGGGAGCCGCTGGTCCAGGCCTTCCTGCGGGGCGCACGGGACCCCGACGGTGCGCTGCGGGCCAGCAGCCTCTCCAACCTGGGCGAGCTCTGCCAGCACCTCGGCTTTCAGCTGGGCTCCATCGTCCAGGAGGTACCGGCTCCATCCTGGCACTGTCAGCCCCTTCCCCGGCTCTCTGCCTGGGGAGCGCGGGGCCATCGCTCGTGAGCAAGGGTGGTTCGTTAGCGGATGGCAGGGCTGCTGAGTGCTCACTGTTGGCGTTTCCGTGAAGGACATGAGGGATATTTGCTGATAGCAGAGAGGATAAAAGTCATTGGATCTGAAGCAAACACTCAGGGAATTCTATCCCCCATTTTTAGGGCTAAAAGCTTTATAATCAGCTCGAGGTGTCGCTTGTGCAGGGAGGCGATAGCCCAAGGGAACGCGGCGGTGCCTGCTCCACCCATGGCCATCGCAGGGCAGGAGGAGACCTGAGGGCGCAGTTAATACCTGCCAGCGGCACCTCCTGCTGTAATGAGACCTCCTTGCCCTTCCCGAGGCAGCTGATGGCTGGCGGGGGCTGCCCGGTCCTCGCCCTGGCTGCGGGCTCACAGCAGGACACGGCTGCCGCCGGAGCTGTGGTCCCGGTGGGGTGAGCCCGGCTCCCGGGGGTCTTCTCCCCGGAGGGTTGGGGGAGGCTTGCTGGGAGCCGCCGGCGTCGAGGTCTGGCAGCCCTCGAGCTGGTGGGTCTGTGCCCCCGCGGGAGCTGGAGCTTCGCCCTCCAGTACCTCCTGGAGCAGGAGGGAAGTCAGGAGACATCAGGGATGCGGCGCTCGGGCTTCTTTCCCGGGTCTCCCTTCGCGGCCGCTCGGCATCGGTAGGGTACCGGCGGCACTTGATGAGATGCCAATGCACCACACACAGCTATTTCGGGAAGGCGCTAGCTCTGCTAATTCTCCCGGCTGTCACTGCCGGGGGTTTAATTAGGTTCCTTCGACTCTGCCTGCTTTTTATACAGCTTTCCAAGGCATTCACGTGCCGCTCAGCCCCTGCGAGAGGGAGGGCTGCTCAGTGCCCGGCGCCCCACAAAAAGCCAATCCCCCCCCGGGTTGGGTGCTCAGCGGCTGCCCCAGGCTGGGTGCAGGGGTCCCATCCTCATCCTCCAGCCCAAGGACATCCCTACCACCATGGCCAGCTGCTGTGCCGGGTTCCCCCGTGTCCCCCAGCCCCTGCTGACGGCCCCCCCGCCCTGTCCCCACAGGTCACCTCCTGCTTGACGGCCATAGCCAAGACGGACCCCGAGGTGGAGGTGCGAAGAGCTGCCGTGCACGTGGTGGTGCTGCTGCTGCGGGGCCTCAGCGAGAAGGCCACCGAGGTGGGTCACCTCCCTGCTTGTCCCAGGGCAGGGGTGGCTTCCACCAGGCTCCTGGGCATGCCTGGAGCTGGCACGGAGCTCCTCGGGGACAACCTCTGCCCCATGGGGGCCGCAGAGATCATTCCAAGGAAGCTTCCAGGGAAAGTCCCATCGGACCGGGACTTCCAGCTTGTGCCTCCCCCACCAAAGGGTCTCCCCAGTGCCAGATCCTTCCCGGGGCAGAGGGGACTTCATGGGGGGGTCCCTCTGAGCTGCTTGGCTGTGCCGTGGGGCAGTGCCGTGCCATGGGGTAGTGCCGTGCCGTGCCGCAGGGCACTGCCAGCTCTCGGGAGCCGTGGGAGTTGTTCATCGCTGATTTGACTTGGAAATGCCCAGTTTTTCCGTGGGCTGCGGCCTCCCTCCCCGCTTCCCAGCAATGAGCATGTTGGGACTCAGCTCCCGTGGAGGAAACGGCCGGTTCCCCGCGGGAATCCCCACAGCACAAATCTCAGCTTCCCCTTGTGCCCCCACACCGGAGGGACACTGCGATGCTCCGCTGTGCTGGACCGTGCTGCTGGCGTGTGAGGAAACTGAGTCACGGGGCTCACACCGGCGGCAGCGTGGTGGTGCTGCCGTGTCCTGGCACCGGCAGCACGGGTGGAAGGGGCAGCACCGTGCCTGCAGGGGCACGTCAAGGGTTGCGTTTCGGGTTGTTGCGGTTGCGGGCGAGATGCCGGCGGGTGCTGACGGTTCTCCTGCCCGCTCTGCCCAGGTGCTGCAGGACGTCCTGCGGGACCTCTACCGCCTGCTGAAGCACGTGGTGGTGGCCGAGCCTGACGGCGCGACGGTGCTGCACGCCCAGCTGGCGCTGGAGGAGCTGGACGCGGTGATGAGGAGGGTCCTCTTCCCCCCGCAGTCACTGGAGAAGAAGATCGTGGTGCTCCCGTAGCAGGGCTGGGGCCACAGAAACTAACTCTTCCTGCTCCGGCATCAGGGCATGCAGCTCCCTGAGGGGAAGGGTTCACAGCCAGCACACCGCCGGCGGGTGCCAGCCGGGGAAGAAGCCGCGGCGTGGGGAGGGCAGGTGGCTGCCCCTGGGCTCCCCGCGGCCCGGGCAGGGGTGGCTTGTGGGACAGACGGGAGATTAAATGGAGACGTGCTCAGCGCTGTGCCCGTGGCATCTCTGGGAGCCCCGCGAAGCCCCTGGGTGCCATCGTGGCCACGTCCCAGCCCGCGGCTGGGCCGTGCTCACCCTTGCGCGCTTGGGCGAGCCCCTGGGTCCTGCGGGAGGGTGGGCGTCAGCCCCCAGGGCCGGCCCTGGGCTGGGCGAGCAGCCGAAGGGGCCGGTGCCTCGGGCTCCCGCGTGGCCAACCACCACCGGGTGCTGCGGCTGCCCCCGAGGGTAGCCGTAAGGGAGGGGGTCTCTGCTGCCTGCACCCCCAGCGTGGGCAGCCGTGCACGCCGGGGGCTGGCAGGCAACCGGCTACTGCCACACGGCCCTGCCTGGCCCTCCCTCGGCACCGCGTTCACACCGTGGGGACGCTGGAGGGTTCTGGGGCTGCCAAGCCGGCCGCAGCTCTCACAGGCTTGCACGCTCGCTGCCGGGTGCCCACGGGCATGGAGGGAGCCCTTCTGGGTGCCAGCCCCGGGCAAGGACGATCTCTGGAGGCAACAGCTGAGCCAGCCTCTGAATGTTGCCATTTTAGCCAAATCCGAGTGATTTTCCTGGGGGGGCAGAAGGAAATGGAGCTGGTGTTGGCGAGCGCCCACCCTGCCAGCGTGGTGGGGCCACGGTGCTGGGAGCAGGACCGCGCTGGGGACCTGTCCGCCTCCGCGGTGCCTCCGGGGAAGGCCCTGCCGCAGCACTGCCTTTTCCTACACCCATTCCTGGGGTCTCCCTCACTGCGGGGTCTCAGGATAGGGCCCTCCCACCACAGCACCAGGAGCCCCTCCCTGCCAGGGCTGCCGAGTGTGCCGGGAGCACAGCCAGGGGCTGCGGGACCCCGCAGGGTGCCTGGCCAGGACCACAGCTCGCTGCCATGTGCTCGGGGACATCCCAGCATTGGCATCACCCCTCTCCCTCTGGCCAGGGCAGCCCCCATGGGTGCTGCAGCACCGCGGGTCCCAATCCTGTGCCGGGAGCTGCCGTGCACCCACCGGGTGGGAGGGAACAGGGCTGGGGACGGCGGAGCTGTGGGGTCACACCAGAGCCATTGGGGACCCAGAACCGGATCCCCTCGCCCCGGGCAGCCCCCAGCCCCACTGTGCCACAGCTCCAGGTACCCGTTCCCAGCTGCCCCATGCCGTGCCGTGCTGGATGGTGTGAGGGGCCCGGCACCCCCATTTCCTGCAAGGTTCAGGGTGCCAGGCTGTGTCTCCACCCCCAGCAAAACCGCCTGCGCTGGGCCCACACCTCGCCGTGCCGTGCCGTGCCGTGCCGCTCGGCCGGGTGTGCGCGGGCAGCGGGGAGCGCATTGTCCTCGCCGGAGAGCGGCAGCAGCTGAATGTTCCTCCTCGCTCTCGCTGCCGCCAGCCCACACCGGTGCCGGTGCCGGGCCGCAGGCACGCGCCGGGATGCTGCCGTACCGGCTGTGCTTCCCCAGGGCCTGCTGCGAGCAGCAGAGGACGTTTTTTGAATGAAAAGTCTCTTTTGATGCCGCTAGCCAGGCGCCGTCCGGCCATCCTGCCGCGGGGAAGAAGGAGGCGGCTGTGCCGGAGGAGGAGGGAGTTTGGTTTCCACCTTGGGCAGCGCTCCTGTGGCCAGCTGCCGGCTGGCAGTGGGGAGAAGCGCCCGGCAGCCGTGGGCACACCAAAAGGTAAGGGGCTGCGGGGCAAGCGCAGGGCTGGGTCCCTGCCGAGGGGCATGGGGAGGGCTGCGGGGCGGGGACATGCTGCCCCTGTGCCCTGTCCCCCTCCCCGCTTCCCGCAGACGGGCGCCTGCAGCCACGAGGAGCCTGCAGCACCGCAGCAGTGGCACAGGCACGACCATGGCAGGTCCGACCCCACCGCGCCGGGTTTCGCACCTCCACCCCCACCGCTGCCGGGCTCAGCCGGGCCACGTGGGAGCCCCACTGGCGGTGCCGAGGGTCCCAATGCATCCCCGCCCCGTCCCCGCCGCACACAGGCTCACCAGTTCCTCGCCACCCACTCCGGGCGCTGCTCCGGCACCTGCGGTGGGGATATTCCAGCTGGCGTCGCTGCAGTGCTGGGGGTTTCAGACGAGGGAGACCCACCTGGCCGGGGTGTTCCCGCTGGAGTGATCCCCTTCCCCGGCTCCCGGGACTGGGAGGGTCTGGGCTGAATCCCGGCGTCACCTTGCAGCCGGCTCCCGGCCCAGCAGGGCGCGATGGCCCGTATCGGGGTGAGGAACCCCAGAGTGCTGGATTTGAGCCCAAAGCCGAGGCTGCAGCTCCTCTGGACTCAGCGTGGCTCCTCCTGGCGCTGGTTGTCCCCTGCCATCAGCCCGGCGCGGGGACATCGTGTGCGGCCAGCGCGGGGTTGCTGTCCCCAGGGTGGCCCTGGTCCTGCCCTGGGAACCGCTGGCCACGGGGAGAGGGTGACACGGCGGGGCAGACCCTGGGCAACCCCAGGTGGCCCACAGCCGTGGCGGGACACGGTGGCACCCTGGGGTTGCTCACAGCCACGGCGGGACACGGTGGCACCGGGAGGTGACACCCGGGTTACACGTGGGCGTCGTGAGAGGCGCCCCAAGAGTGGGACGGGGGGAGCCCGGGGTGGCCCCGGGGTGGCCCCGGGGTGGCCGAGCGCTGCCCCGGCCGACGAGCTGTGGCCGGGCACTGGTGCGGCGGGCGATGCCGGTGCCGGGAGATGCCGGTGCCGCTGCTCGCTCCCGCAGTGCGGGGCTGGGGCCGGTGCCAGGTGCTGCCGGTGCGGGCGGGTCCCC
>VZTL01072601.1:40791-52091 GCA_013400535.1 Scopus umbretta | reverse complement strand
ACTCCTTGCACAGCTGGAAGTTTCCAAAGCTCTCCTAAAATTCAGGGTCTTCACTTTACTCTATGCCTGACTCACAGCCCTCAGGACTGCAAACTCTGCCAGTGCATGATCACTGCATCCCTGGCTGCCTCCAATCTTGACATCACTGATTAACTCACTTGTCCTGATGACATCAGGTTCAGTATTGCATCCCCCCTGGTAGGGCTGCCTATTACCTGGCCTAAGAAGTTACCCTCAAAGCATTCCAGGAGTCCCCTGGGTTGCCTATAGCTCGCCATGCTACTTTTCCAGTAGATGTCGGGGTGGCTGAAGTCCCCCAGCAGGACAAGAGCCTGCAAGCGTGATGCCACCTGTAGCTGGAGCAAGAAGGCATCATCAGTAGGCTCCCCTTGATCGGGCAGCCTGTAGTAGACACCAACCACAAGGTTCCCTTTGTTGCCTTGGTCTCCAGTTCTTACCCATAAGCTTTTGACCTGCTCATGGCTGTTCTTCAGCAACAGTTCTTCACACTCCAGCCATTTCTTGATGTAGAGGGCAACGCCTCTGCTCCTCCTTCCTCACCTGTCCCTTCTGAACAGCCTGCAGCCACTGATAGCCGCACTCCAGTCATGGGATTCGTCCCACCAAGTTTCAGTAATGGCAACTAGGTCGTAACTTTCTAGCAGCACGGTGGCTTCCAGCTCCTTCTGTTTGTTGCCCATGGTGTGTGCATTGGTATAGAGGCGCTTTAGCTGGATGTTCAGCTGTGTCACCTTGTTAGAGGAACACCCCTTAAGGTGTTTTCAACACATCTTAAGTTTTAGGGATTTAATGTGGGGCGTTTTTGTTGGGTTTCTTTTTGTTTGCTTGTTTTAAAAGAAGAATTAAATGCAGCTGTAAAGAAACATGGAATCACAGATGTGCATTTTTCACTGAAAAAGGGAAATTAAAGACCATTTAAAACATTAATCAGATACCACCAAAGGGGAAACCAATGAACATTCTTGATACACAACACAGTCATTTTATTTTAGCTAAGCTTTAAGCAGAGTATCTCACAGCAGTTACATCATCTGACAAACAGAGCAACAGGATCTTCCTTCAACACAAATGAAGCACAATCAGAAACAACCCTCAGCCTGTGTCTCTAACAGTCATAATCAACAACGCTTTAATAAAGCAAATTTTATTGCAATTTTTTGAAAAATAAAATGTAAAATAGAAGCTAAGTTGAGACAGTTATACCTTTATTTACATCTGATGAAGCACTGACAGGTGTGCACAAGCACCTTACTGCTGAGAACCCAAAGCATGTTTTTGCTATGACAAAAGGATGTTTTTTTTCCCCCTCTTAAGTGCTACTTTGCCTTTTTTGCTAGAACAGACTGATATTATTGCTCCCAGGAAGGATCACAGGGTCTCTCTCTATCTGCCTGGCTCAGGTAGCATCAAATGAGATGTGAAATGAGATGACAGGAGATGCATGACAGAGCTGATGAAGAGCTGGGAAGCAGACACAAGTAAGACTGGCTTGGATAGCAGGTGCTGATAAGAAGCAGAAGAGGACGTGCTGAAAGGAGGAGATGGATGCCAAGCTAGGAAGAGGATTACTCAGGAGAGGTGAAGAAACATCAGTAGCAGGTGGCAAGGAGACTTGAGTGGAATGGTGATGGTAAACTGAAGAAGGGAACAAGGCTGGAAAACCTGGAGTGAGAGAGAGACTCAGTAAGAAGAGCAGGACAGGGGCAGCACCCCTCAGAGATACAGAAAGGCAGGAGAGCAGCAAGTTAGAGGCAATTAGGCTAAGAAGACTGATGGCAAGCACTCTTTGATGGATGCCAAGCTAGGAGGAGGATTACTCAGGAGAGGTGAAGAAACAGCATTGAAAGGAACCCACATAAGCACAAGAATGCCTATCTCAGTCCAGAAAAGCCTTTTTAGCTCAAGTGGTCAACAGTAGGTACCTACAACACAACATCAAAAAAAGGGTGTAAAGCATAGAAAAGCATGTGGCAATATTTCCCCAATACAATGTTTCACCACCGCCCCCACAGACACAAGACTAAGGTTGCTAACCCCTGATGAGTTACCCTGTAGTCAACCGTCCTGCTGGGCTTTGAACTTTTGCAGGTTCGCAGCATCCACAAGACACTGTGGCAGATGGATGAGGAGCTCATATACACACTGTGCAACAAAATATACAGCCATACAATAACTTCTGTTTGCTTGGAGCCTGAAGCCTAGTGGTCTCATTTGATAACCCAAGGTCTCATCATGAAAGATAGGGTGAATGACCATTCCTCATCCATCCTCTCCAGCTACTCATGGCTTCGCAGAGCACTGTCAGAGTCTCCAGGTATCTTCCTTTCTATGCTGGAAAGTTCTAAATCTACTGTATCTTTTCTTCTATGGGAGCCATGTCATACTTCAAGCACTCACCATCACTGTATTTCTTATGAGGCAGACCAGAACTGCACACAGTGTTCACAAATACAACTAAGTCCATAACTGCCACAGTGGTACAGTGACATTCTACATCTTGTTCCCTCCTCTTTTCCTAATAATCCCTAACACTGCTTTTTTGGTACTAATGAACCTATGTTTTCACAGAGCTATTAATACCCAAGGCCTCAGTCCTGAGAAGTTAGAGGCTACTCACAGTATCACCATATACATTAAGATAAGAATAATTTATTTTGTGCTTCTCCCATGTACACTGCCTTTACTATATCAATTTTTGCCTGCCATTTTACCTCCAGTCAATCAATGTCAGAGACCCATCTGAAGTTATTCATAGTTTGCCTTTATTAATTCTACCCTGAATAACTTAGTGCCATCAAGTGGGTCACCTCACAATTTACCCTCTTTTCCAAATCACAAATGTTTTGAATGTCACAGGCACAAGACCTGATCCCTTGAGATTCTACTGGTGACCTTTCTCCACCTTGAAGATGATCCATTAATTCCTGCTTTTTTTTAATCTTTCTTCTTATTTAGCCAGATAAGAGTTTTCTCTTCTATTCCATGGTAGATTAATTTCTTTAATAGCTTCTTGTAATGGACCTTGTTAAATTTCTTTTGAAAAATCAAAGTAGACACACTATCCATTTGCCTACCTACTACTTAAAAAAACCTGAAAGAGCCTCTTCCTCAATATCGTACTCACTGACAAGTCCAATATTCCAAGGTGTTCAGCACTTCAAGAAAGCACCACCACCACCCCAAACAGGCTTACTGAAATGCATTTCCACGATCTTCCCTAGCACCTTTTAGAAATACCCAGTGATTCCCTTCACTGACTCTTCCTTTACAGTTAAAAACTACATCAGATCTGTTGGCAACATTCAATCCTTCTCTGAGACTAGAATGTATTTAGGATGATTTCTTACCACTGCCTTCACTTAGGTGATAGAAAACTGTGGGAACATGCTCCATATGCAAATCAATTTAATGACATGTGGCAAGATGTCTACTTCCTTTCTCTCCCTCTCCCCATCTCTCCTTCCTAAAAGGCTAAGCAAACAACACACTTCAATTAGCAGAATTCTCCCATTGCAAAATTAAGTACTGTGTGTTGAAGGAAACACAAAAAAACCCAGTACTAAGACGTTTGGATGAAAAGCTTCTGGTTTGTCTGTTCCCAAAGCTGGACGCATATAATGAACAAGCTATGAAACTTATGCAGTGGCTTCATGCATTACTCACAGGTTGTGCGCGTGTGTGAATGCACACATCTATCAAAATCAAATATATGTATATGCTTCATAAAAAGCCTTGTGTGCACACATACATATGCACACACGCATGCTGTTTCAAGCACTTTACCACTTGGAGCCCAGCTATCAACAGACACACTTTTGGTTTTGAAACGTCTCCCCAGCCTTTCTCTAGCCTTCCAACGACACGCTAGGGGTGACACTCCTCACCTCATGACCTTTATGAAACTAAACCTGTGTCTCCAAAGTGCTCGGGTAAGGTTAGAGAAACTTCCGAGAGGAAAACCAGTTTTGTCTTCAGGCGGGATCTGAGTGGCGAGCAGCAACTAAGGCTGTGGGAGAGGCCGAGCCAGGCGGTCAGAAGACCACACCACATAGCTCGTTCGGGCACACACAGCAGGGCAGGGCAGGCAGAGGGGGTCACCCCACGATTGCAGCCTCCCTGGTACCCCTTGCACAGGAAGGGTCAAGCTACGATCAAGGAGGCCACCGTAGCTTCTCCCTTTACTAGTTTTTGAGCTCTTTTTAACCTTACTAATACTCTTTACTGTTTGTGGTTAACCCATTTTATATAAAGCACTGCAGAAAAAGCAGGAACATGCTGCTTTTAATCCCTGACACACTCTGCCTGGACAGAGTTACGAGAGACAGAAAACTTAGTCCAGATAGCATTGGTCATTCAAGCAGAAAACTGATTTATCTTTTCAAGCCCCTAAAAATTTAAAGAAAAAAAAACAAAACAAAAAAACCAAAAAAAACCAGAATTTACAACAATTTGTAATGCTGTCTTTAATAGAAAGCTATGAAGAAGACTTTCATGTGTCAGTGACTACTTCCTGTGAGCTGTTCCTGAAATGTATATACTACCTGTTCTGGTTTCATTTGTCCATCGTAAAGAGACAAATAAGCCCCTCATTTTCCATGTTTACCTATAAGGAATTCTTTTACTGCTTTAGGAGTAGATCTACAGAACCGTTAAGTTCAAAATCTCAAAAAGGTTTTATGTTTTGACCTGTTCCACAAATTCTTTCCTTATTAAAACCTTACTGCAGTCACCAAATACGTAAAACACATGTACACCCTAAAAATGCACAGAAATACACAAGTTCCGATTTATTTCTTCTGGGCTTATTATAAAAAAAAAAATAAAATTATTTTTACTCTTAGTCATACAAAAAGGCACATTCTGGTCACCACCAGAAAGCTAATTTTGCTTTATCTCTTCACTTCATGGTTTCTACGCCTTCAGCGAGGATTTGGCTAAACCAACAGCTAAACTGATGTTTGCCTCAAGTGAGGAGGTGGAAGCCTCCAGAAACAGATCGGTGACTGCCTGAGGAAGTTTTTGTGCTACTGGTGGGAGATCTCAGTCAGGATTTCTCTGCCCACTCCCCACCTCTTCCTCCAGCTGATGGTATTTTGTCCCCTGAAACACGCCAAAGGCCACTTTAAGAGTTTATACAGTCCTGCTCTGCGATGAAAATACTTGAAAAGGCACAGTTATAAACCACAAGGCAATAAAGCTGCTTAGCATTATAATAAAAGGATAAACTTGTTATTGTTTGTACAAATTATCAGTAATCCAACTGATGCTTAACAGCCACTTTCTTCTTCATTATGGAAACTGACCATAAAATTCGGGCCAACAGAGTTCAGGTATACAGAGAAAACCATTTCTGTTCAATGAAGCATCTCAGGGCATGCTCTTAATTACACCGCTGCGCAGAAGCACATTTAAGAACACGCTTGATGACTCGAGGCCCTAAAAGCTTGCCGCAATTAGCTCAGCCGCGAGGATGCAGAAACAGGAGAAAACTCTGACCGTCGGCACACCGCCGAAGAGCTGCCGCTGTGCAGCCAAGCACGGTTTTGGACCCGGGCAGGGACCTGGCTAGGGAGCACCTGCCAAGGCTTTGCTGCAGTGGAAGGAAGCCAGTGCGTTAGGATACCTCGTTATCTCTGCAGCACTTGCAGGTTCACAAAAAAATGTGCCTAGCCTGTGCAGGCAGGGCTTTCTCATCTGCCCATCAGCACTAGACCAAAAATACTAGTAGGCAGGAATATTGCCTGTGAGGGAGCAAAGAGCAGAGCGTTTCTCCTAATGAACAGTTGCGCCTTTCATTGCGCCTAGGATTTCTCTACCCATGGTCTCCCCACTAAGCAATTCAGATTGTCAGTCTTTTTGGAGAACCTCTCCTTCCTGCCAGCTAGCGCTGTCAGAAAAACTAGACATGATGTAGTTGTGTAGGCTGAAACTAAGTGCATTTTTTTTATTTTAGGAAAAGAGTGTGGTGTGAGGCTTGTCTGCATCACTCACATGGCTGAGCGGAGACTGCGGCAAGCTGGAGGTGGATAGCTAAACTAGTAGGGACAGGAAAACTCCAAAACAATTACTTAATGTCATTCTATTGATTAGACACTGCATAGAAAAGCCAGTGGAAAGTGCTTCCGAAGTATCCGGCAGAGAAGCTTTGCCATTGCAGTCAGAAATATGTGCACAAGACAGCGAGTTGAGAGGAAAAAACAAGTACTGCCACGCAGCAGAAATAAACAGGCATTTCACACGGTTGTGTGAAAAAAAATCCCACAGTTAAAATTGCAAGTAAACTACCAGATGAGCCAAAAGAACTGTCAATTACATATATCTCCATTTAAATGTTTCATTCCAGGCATAATCTTGGTGTTTTCTTTGGTATAATTGGCTAGGCATGCGTATCAAAACTTGAGTACCTCTTTTATTCTGACATCCACAAGTGGTTAACTTTACAAGCTGTTAGAGTAATAAAGCATGACAAGTTAATAAATATTTTCAAAGATGTTTTTGTTAAAACCAGAAACAGAAGCCAGCTTTTCACTAAATAACCAAACAGCAAAATATACTTGTTATATAACATAATCCACGTGTTTATGAACAAACAATTGCAAGTAATCATGTTTTGATTGACACAGGCTACATACATAATGATATTCCAATACATCTGGATCCTTCAAACACTGCCTGAACACAGTGCTTCGCAGTATACATTAACGGGATAACAAAACGGAGTCACATGTGAGTATGCCAGCCAGCACTTTACGCAGCGCAGTTAATCAATGCCCTGGTAATTCCCCTTTACCCCACCTCGCAGTTGTTTGTCTGCCATGCCCACAGATCGATCCACCAACATCCGCGTAATTCAGCTTCTCCTCTCTCTCGAGGGCTACAGTGCACAACGAGCAGCTAGGCTGGGGTGTATTTCGCCAACCGTAAGTGAAATGGCTTCTATTCAGAAAAGTATAGGCATACATTTATCCGCAGCGCTCAAAGACTCACGGCATGGGACGAGGATGCCCGCTCCCACTGCCAGCCGGGAACACAGAGTGAATTACCTCATTTCACAGCCCACGCTACACAGATTTGCCAGCTGCTGTTCCTCAGGCAAGACGTGAAGAGAGGAGAGAGCAAACCAGAACTGCTTATTGCCCACGCTGCCCCAACACAGGCAGAAGTCCTGCCCTCCCACTGCAGCCAGTGGCAGATCTCCCTCCAACACTGACAAGGCCAGGTTTGAGGCCAGGGTATTTTCCAAGAACAGTTTCCATGAAACAAAGTGGAAACCATGGGTTTCTTGGCACTGCCTGATGAAATCCTGCAGCCCGTGCCCCACAGCAAGCTTACTGTCACCATTTTGGAGGGCTCAGTCTTAAAATACCTCCGTTTTGCATGCTGCAGGTGTGAAGATGCCATCACGCACACCTGACACCATGCAAAGAAGGTGCTGCAGATCTTCACTCTTCCTCCAGCACATCTCATGGCTGATCATTTTTGCCTAGGCACAGAAAACACATTCATGGCTCTATGTCAAGCAGCGTACTCCTCAAATAGCATAACATAACCCTTTAATCCTTGTATTACTAAAAAAATCCCTCAAATCCCAGATTTTTTTTCCCTTGAAGACAGCAGTCTGACACCATCATTCAAGAGACCTAAATATCCACCTTGATTCCTATTTCTGTCATAAGGTGGCTAACAGAGCTTCGAGCCGCAAGAAGCATGCACTGGAAGATGTCATTTGCTAAAAGCAGGAAGATAAAAATAAAGATAGTTTTAAGGCAAATGCCTTTGGTGTGTTCGGAAAGGTAACCACAATTTACTGAACAATTCTCTTCCCCTCTTCAATGAGCTGAAACTGTACAGTAATCCCCTGTGTCCCTGGAAGCATGCAATGAGTACATCAGTAAATCAGATTTATTGCATGAGAACATTTTCCCAAAGCTTGCAATTTTACGAACATTGCAAAGCTCTGCACACAGGCACAAAATCCTATGTTAATATTAAACCAGTAATGCTTTTCTTCTTTGGGTTCAATTAGAACATTTTTAGGGGACATATTTATGTGTTCACTGCAAAGGCACATGGCCGATTCAAATAAGGGGCTTTCGTTTTGCCTTCAACTACTGCTTTTACGCTTTAGTTGCATCCACTTCTGAAAATACAAAGCTCTGTAATCTAATAAATCTGATCAGTATTACTATACTGCTACAAATAGCTGCAGTAAATACCATCATGCATGAGTCTCAAAGAGAAAAAACTAATGGGGCAGCCAAGTGCTGTAGCACTATGCTCTCTACACGTCTCAGAAAGCCTCGGCTGAAGACTGGGACGCAAATGGGCCATGAAGATGCTCTGGCCCAAAAGCAGACACATTTCTGTCACTTACTGTTTCTCACCTCTGTGGAAAACAAGTGTCAAGATGGAAGAAACTATATGCTGACTCAAGAACTGAAAGCGATTCTCAAAGCAAAGTAAAATTTCTAAGACAATCCTGCCATCAGCTGCCACTGTGAAATTTTCTTTTGGCATTTTAATTCTTATCAGAATCAATGGATTTAACTGTGATCTATATCAAGGGTCTACTTGCACTAAAATTATTGAGGAGTGGGGACTGCCAGTACCAGACTTCTGAAATTGCCCACTAGTAGCTACCACACCTAGAATAGCGGAGGCACGCGCAGAGCTGACAGGCAAGATCCAACTTTTAGAAGAATTATCTTTTAACACTGGAGAAGTATTAGCAGGCAATGAAGAAAAAAAAGCTCTCAGGACTCCTTAACTCTGTAACAAATAAGATTTAGGAAAAAGTATTCCAAGACAGACAAGGTACAGCTTATGGTGATAATTAGTAAAATCAGTATCCCCATACTGAGCTGTTTGTGAAGGCTACAAGATAAGTTACCAAAATAAATAAAAAAGCACCCAACATGATATTGCATACAATTATTAAAACAAAAGATAATCTGTCAAAGCCATGAGACACCAACAGACTGAATTCAATCAACTCCCTGCCTCCAGTCTAGCCCCTTGACGTACAAGGCAGCAAGAGTATTCAAGGTATTTGACCACAACTTTTTGACTACAGAAAAATCGAAGTAATAAATTAAAAGGGTAACTGTCCAAAGGAAAAGTAAGTGAACAGTCTTTGTTAAAAACCCCAAATTACACTTTTTTTTTTTTTCTTCCCCTTTAAGACTTCCTCTCATTGCAGAGGATCTGCTCATATTTTGACCAGCTTCACCACTATGATGGCAGCAAGCAAACAGGAGAGGAAAATGTGGGCTGCTAGCAATAGATGAACACCAAGCTGCTGGGTACCAAGCAAGCCTGACTTCACATGATGGGCTACACTCCCAACTTCACATGTGTGAAAACAACCCACTCCGCCAGGTTCCTCCTTTAATGCACTTTCAACCCCATGCAAGAAAGTCCAACTTTAACCACACACAACAAGTACAGAGCTGGGTGATAGAGAAATGACAAATAATGGCCATGTTCACCATTTTTCCTCCAGTGGAAGTAATTATGCGGCCACTCTTCTCACAGTAAACCCTTGGGAACATCAGTATCTAAGGCTTTTGTTTCCATTAATTTTATTCTAGTCAGGGTCAAAAGGTGAATGGTAGCATAGGAGAGGGATGACAAACACACAGAGGCAGACACAGCTGCATAAGCCTCAATTACCAGGAAACCAGACAAAAAATAGCACATGGGGGGATTTTCAAATATAAAATAGGAGCTACTGGCAAAGCATTAAATGGGCATGAGGTGCTTAAATGTCTTTAAAATTTTTGCCTCCAGCAAGCAAAGCCTACCTTGCTACCTAAGATAGCAGACATTCAACTCCTGATAATTTTTTATTCAAAACCACAACTCAGGAAAGACACCTTGCAAGTCCAAGTCCAGTTCCTCCTCCTGCAGGGAACTGCATATAATCCTGTTCATAAATTTATGAACTTCCTTCTAAATTACTAGACTTTTTATTCCTTTTACCAGAAGACTGTTGGAGCTCCTTACTCTTGCAGAAACTTCCTTATAATTTCCAGATGAAATTTATTCATGGCCAATTTATATTCATTTGCTCTTGTGATGACTTTGTCTTTTATCTTAAATTAGGTTGTAAGTTCTCCAGGGCACTGACCAAATCTACATAAGTATAGAGAGTCCTGGCATAATAGTTCCCTCATCATAATTCTGAGCTTTGCTTATGATGACAATACAATAAATAATAAAAATTAGTTTTTTTAGTTCCAATAGTCTGACCTTCCTCCGCTACAACTCTAATTAGTGCCAAGTGCACTCACATGGAATCAGATCAAAAATTTCATGATGAAGCTAGGTGAGACTGCAGTTCTGTCCCACCTCTAACAAGTTACTTATCTGGCTCTCCAAGTGTATTGACACTACAAGCTGATGTTTTTATCTTGACTGTGGAAAACTAAAGAACACACAGCAACAAATGGATAAAAGAGCATGTCCCCTTTAACATTAAAACTTTTGGTGGAAGTGGCCAACTCAACCCACACAGAAGTCTGGTAAACACACAAAAAGCAGTAGGCTCCTTCCTGCAGTCAGGATTCATATTACTAAGGCAGGTCCTTCCCCCCACCAAAAGTCTTGAATTTGGGCTCTCCTTGAACACTTTTGCTCAGAATAAACTAGTCATTCTTACCTGCAGTAGCATCTACAACGATATACTGCAGGTCTAAAAAAAACCAAACTATTTTGTATCCATAAACAAACAAACATCAGATCTAGAAACTTTACTGAACAATAAAATTTCCCTGATACTTCTTAGTATAGATTCTGCACATCTGCTGTTTTGGCACCTTTGACCATAGTGGTAGCATGTTAGTCACTCTGCAGGCTTATCTTTATTAAGTTTGCACACTTGCTGCCTGGGCATCAGGCAGAGCATGCTATGTGTTTTACCTATTTACACAAATGAACAAAAATTCTGGAAAGTTTGCATTTTTTTTTTTATTTCTTTCATTATTTATTTCACGGAATAACTGGCCCGAGTTGCCTTCTACACAACATTTTAGTTGCCCTGGCTTAGTAGAAAAGCAAGCTCCAACTTCGGACTCCAGCATTTAAACATGAAGCCAGGCAGCCAATTTATCACAATTCAAATGGTACTGATAAAGAAATATATTTAAATAGCTCATGGAATAATCTCAAGAAAATGTTGTGCCTAGAATGTTAATTAAAAACAACAAATAATATGATTCCCTTTTCTGAATGCTGACAGAAAGCTAACAGAGAAGTAAAGGTTAGCATAAAAAAAAAAA
>VZTL01072601.1:27573-40752 GCA_013400535.1 Scopus umbretta | reverse complement strand
AAAAGGACGGAACCTGCCTTTTAACTTGGTGACTTGATTCAAAGCAGCAAGTACACAGGAGAGAATAGCAAGCAACTGCTACAAAAATAAAGTTGCAGCAAGAAACAGGGGAGTTTATCATCTAGCTTTTGCTTGCTTTCAATAAAAACAGATTCCCACTGTCTTTCACAGTAAGAGACCAAGTACTCAATATAAAAAAAATAAGGGGGGGGGGAGGATTTATTTAGGGAAAAGAAGGCTATCTTATAAGCAAAAAACTGTAAACTGGGCCCACACTTATATGTCTACATGGGACGAAAAGAGGGGAGAGGACAGATAATGACAAAAATCAGGGGAGTAAGCAAAAGCCTGGCTTGCAGTTGCTCATGAAAATAGTATCAGGAAGAGCAGAAATATTTTCTCCCTAGTTAATGCAGTTCAAAAGGACTGAACAATTGGACAAAAACCACCTCAGAGAAGATGCTAATACAGAGATGTAAAAGACATTTGTGTAGATTCTCTATCTTTTTCATGACAAGACTGAATCACCAAAGAGCAGGGAACAACAGACCAAAACTCAGTCACTCACCCAAACACCTGTAGGGAACCACAATATGTGGGTGACCATTGCACTGCTTCCATCCCCTCTTGCACCAGTTCTGGATCGTAACTGGCTGGTTGGCTTCGACAACATTGGTGATTTGTAATTCAGGGTAGACCTAATGTTAAAAGTATAAAAAAAGACAAATGTTATCACAAGTACGCACTTTGGGTCATGCAATATTGTTACACGTTTGTAAGATGGATACCACAATACAATACTCATTTTCCTATCTTCTCCCTCTTCTGCTGTGTATTATATTTACTTCATGGTATAAGTATGTGCACTTACCTGAAAAGCTGGTGTGTTTGTTCGTCGGTAAAAACATATGGTTGCCAGCTCAGAATACGATGGTGGTAACAGCCGGCTGTTAAGATATACCTTGGCCAGTTATACTTTCTGAAGCTACAGATGAGCTAAACAGGTGTTTCATGGGTGACTAAAATACACTCTCCTCCACATCTAGGCTATTGCTCTCCTTGCAAAACTGCACACATCGGGCCTAATCTCCATACATCTGAAATTAATAGCATGCCTTTAGGTTTATCTCGATCATTTTAACAAACATTGTAATTCTTTCCCACTGCAGTCTGCACAGCATTAACACTCTGTTGAATCAGTTATTCATAGTTAGGTTTACATCACCAATATAAACCTATTTCCAACTTCCTTAAATTGCAGAGTCCAAAATCCTATCTGTTCTTAATACTGCAACACACTTCTACACCCACAACCATGCTACCAGCCAACCAGATGACTAATTTTGGCAAGCCACAACTTCAATCAAGCTATATATTTCGCTTTTTATCTCCCTCAGTCCCTTTATTCCACCCCTCTTTTATAATTTTATTGTCAGGAATGGCTTATCTGGCCTCTTTTGCCAAGGATGGGTCCTAGCCACTTGACTTTTTGTGCAGACCCACGCTGCCAGTCACCTTCTACGAGTGCATCTACACGTGCATTTCAGTTCATCGGGAACACATGACCTCACACTCCACTGCAGTTCCTGCTGCGGAGGGGTTTCCGAGCACACAAACCAGATTCCTCATGGATAAAACTGAATGGGAAGATGTGCTCCTGGACCACACCTAATGGATGGTTAGTCAATGCCACCAGCCTAGAGCTAACCCAAAGCAAAGCCTGCAAAGCACGCCCAGCATGGATGCTCTGCCCCTGCTGCTTCACTCTGCACTCCCAACTCCCATTGCACCATACCAGTTGCTAGCACAGCCCACGGCCCTTGCTTTTGATTTTGCAAATTTGCAACCTATCAGACCTAACATCAAACTCAGAGGGGACTAGTTTTCCTCTGCCTTCCTCAAGCAATCCTCACCAGTTTCCAAGTACGTCAGATGTGAGGATTGAGGTGGACTGAAAACTGCAGTCTACTCATACCTACCAGCAGAAAAGAAAAACAGAAATAAGAACAAGGCTGAGGAAAAATAACTAATTGGAGATAGTCCAAAAGAACCCTGCAGAAAAGGAAGATAAGCCCACTACAGAGAGCTGGGTTGAGATTGGGTGAATTCTCAGAGTCCAAAACTGATGCTTGGAAACCACCATAAGAACCTCAACAGCCCTGCACCTGAGGAAAAAGATTCGTCTCAATCACATATCTCCCCCAAGCTCACAGCATCCCAGAGGGCCAGTGCCTCCTGGTACTCCCCTGACCGAAGGTTTAAAACGTAACTGTGGCAAAAATGAAGCAAGCAGGCTATTTAACTGCAGTGCAAGTCAAAGTTCCAAACTTTAAAAGTCACTACTAAACAGCAGTACCGCCTTTTCAGATTTGAGATCAGTAGTCTTTGAATGAACGTGGCCTGGTCCACAGGCACAGTAACAACAGAAAGTAATCAAAGCATGATTGGAAATACTTGGGAAGAACTTCTTACTTTCATAAAGAGACAGGCAGGGGCTAGTATAATTGTAAAATTGAACTATATTAACAGCTTAATGCACAAAACAAGGCCAAATACAATAACAATGCCAAGGAAATGACTACTGAAAGACACTACTTAACGTACTTTACGCTAAAGAGATAGAACATCAACCTCACCTTCTATTACAAGACAGCATTTTTAATCAGATATCTCTTGCTTTACATAAGCACTTCAGAGAAGCCATCTGATACTTTTTTACCAGCTTCGACGGCACCCTCAGCTCACTACAACAGATGGTTAAAGCATGTACACAGAGGCTTTAGATGCAACCTTTTACGTTAACCCAGAACACGAGATACAGTTCAGTTCAAGAAAGCTCACAGAATAGAACTAAAAACTTAAGAGGGAAGGCTTCCTGCACTCAGAAGACTGTAGCTTTGCTTTGTTCTTTTTGTTAGCAGGTGACCAGGGCTGATGCTCATCTTCCACATTACAAATATACTACCATTTTTACACTACTCACAGAAAGCGGCTCCAGAGGAACTTGCAGCTCCCCCTGCTCCGTCAGCGCTTCAAATAATGAACTCTGAACTGAAACAGCAAGGTTGCAAATTCAAGAAAGGCTACGCTTTCCTCTTCAACCTATCTTTTCCCTTGGGTCCCCTCAGTTCCACCAAACAGGTCTGCACATGCTCATGCTCTTGACTCTTGTCACAGCACTGCCAAAATAGATTAGGATGTCATCGCGGCAGGAAATTTCACACCTCAACTGCTGTGTAAATGTTACGCCGCAAGGCACCATAGCTGCCTCGAGAGCTAACAAGCCAGATGCAAGGCAAAGATTTGATTTTCTTTGGACACTGCCTTTAGCATTGTCATGCTGCGCTCTTCCAAGTTCATACATCCACAGACATCACAACTGAAAAATTACAGCCCACGGTTACGTAATACTGGATGTCGTCACACACCACGCACTTGATGTATCAGTGTCACCGACACATGCTCATTGGGGACGTTTCAACATTCCTCAGGGTTAAGCGTCGCTTGTCTCCCGTACAGAGGAAGTAAATGCCTTAAACAAAGACAACAACAACAAAAAATTCACAATGGTTGGACTGCATGTTAAAAAAAGGAAATTAAGAAAAATAAACTCAAAGCAATTGATGCATCCACAGGAACACATACATAGCTTTAGAACTATAGAAAACAGGATTCCAATCCATGAGAACAAAGACACACTTCTTTGCTTTCCTGAGGTGAATTTCTAATGAGTAAGAGTGAACTATGACTGTAGAACCTTATTGAAACAATAAAATTAGAGGGGAAAAAATGTGATATATTATTTTTATTTTTGCTATTTCCCAAAACCACCATTTTAACTTCTAATTAGTACAGTGGACCATATTCTAAGTAGTTAACAGTATTTGTGAAAAGCACACAAGGATGAAGAAATACAAAGTCGTCTCTTCTTCTGTTTCTACATCAGTTATTGAACTCCTAATTTCCTTTGACAGCTCACACAAAGCTCCGTCCACCCTTCACATGAGAAAACAGGCTTTGAATTTCATTATCAATAGGTTAACACCAGCAACGCATATGCGCTGAGGAAAGTTCCCCTCACTAGACTTACATAAGGTATTTGCCATGAATTGAAGTGGGACCTACTTAGCAGCACAGAAAAATGAGCCTCGTATTTATTTATAGTGTCCCTAATGAGCCACTGCTTCTTCTGCAGAGTCAGAGCGAGCAGCTCTAGAAAGTTACAAGAGATCCAAACTTTCAATGTAACTTGCTGCAGAGCAATTCCTTTAATATATTTTAAAATAAGCAGTGGAAGAAAGAGGTCAACGTAATCCAAAACTTTTAACTGGCAATCAGAAGTTACTGCCAAATCTCCATTTACTTCCATTTCCATTACTAAGTCTCCTTACATGCTGACTTCAGAAACAAAAATCTAAAAAGCCTCTGCACTCGGGCTGCTCTGAATTTAATGTAATCTCGTTTACATTTGTGTTCACCACTACCAATTCCGATGGCACATGGATTTAGGACTAAAATGTAGATGTGCTTAATGAAAGAAAGGACATTTTGATCTCTCTACATACAGAGATATTGATGATACAATGGTGTCAGTGTTACGACAACCTCATCAGATATGTGTTACCTAACAGGAGATTCAGGATTATTTTGAAACAAATCTGGGAAAGACAAAAAGATGTGGAGTTGGGATGCAGGGAAAACAATTAAAGCAATGAAGCCGATGGGCCACCACCACCGCAGCCGCCCATCCTGCCTGTGAGAAGGAAGACCACCAGCTGAGAGGACTTTCGGCACGGCCGGCACAGGCAGATGGGTCCCTAGGCCCCTCACACACAGGGAGTGCCGGCCACTCACATGGGACAGGGAGACCTTTTCAGGAAGGGCCACCTGCGGCAGCAGATGACAGCCACTGGCCAACGCGAGCTCCTTGTGGTATGCTGCGGGCAAGAGGGAGGCATAGCTCCCGGGCACACTGGGAGATGAGGCCCTTCCAGGAATAGCAGGTTCAGCAGCAGGGGCAGAGGTTCAGGGGGACTTGGATAAATTAGGAGTTTGAAGAAGAGTCAAAGAGCAATGATGAGATCACATATCCTGTGCAGAGAAGTGCTCGACTACAAGAATAGTCCATTTAGTATGGCCAAGCCTGGCTGCAGTTCACAACTACCTTCAGAAATTTAAAATTTGTGAACGTCTTAATTTACGACATAAATAGCTAACAAGAGTGAGTGGCTGAGTGTTGGGACTGAACAACTGTGACCCCAAGGGTGCTTCCCCACACAGCCTACCCACTACTGGAGGTTTCTCTGTTAAAACAGGAAACGCCTACTAACAAGGATACTCCTACTCAGCCACCACAGTCATACTTGGAAACAAGTCCTACAAATGATGCTAGCCATCTTTGATGACCGCCCTGATCCATACAGAATCACAAACGGGTTAAGGTTGGAAGGGACCTCTGGAGGTCATCTGGCCCCTCTCCCCTGCTCAAGCAGGGCCACCCAGAGATGGTTGCCCAGGACCGTGTCCAGACAGCTTTTGACTATCTCAAGGATGGAAACTCCACACCTCTGTGGGTAACCTCTGCCAGCACTCAAATACCAGCATTAAATGCAACTGTAATCTGAGATACTTTTATTTTTTTTTTAAATCAGTCACTGATACATGATTATATAAATAGGTTTCTCCACCCAGTCATACCTACTCAGCAGAAGCCAACAAACTCTGCACATCTTGGTGCAATCTTGAAGTAATACTTGAGCATAACCATATGAGGCATAGTCATCGCTGGTACTAAAAGACATTTAGATCCAAAAGCATATTATTTCACCTCTTGATCTTGATTCATTATTGCCCCTCGTCTTCTAGAGTAACTCTGACCATTCAGAATATTGCTTCTTTCATTATATTTTCAAATAAACTTTTGAAAGGTTTACAGGTTTAGCTGATGATTAGGAGGTTAGTGGAGCTATTTCAATTTATGACAGCATTTTTTATTACACAATTAAAATAACAATAATAGAAGTAAGTGTATATAAAAATCTTGAAGTACTATCACATAATGTATATGATTGGAATTAGTGGTACAGGTTTATTCTTACTTCTGCTTGAACTTAAGGATTTTCCCTGTATATTCCAAAAGCAGAATCATCATAGGGAAGAGAACAAGATTCAGTTTCAGAGTAACAAATAGTTCAAGTTACTAATGGAGTATGGGCCATCCATGGAAGCCATTAAATGGAACACATGTAGCACATACTTGCACGTATACACATGTACATGCACCCCTCGTAAAAAGAATCTTAGACTAAAGAATGTAAAGCATTATCAGGAATTGGTGTCCATCTTCACCAACAATTTGGAATAGCAGAGAAGGTGGGCAAGAGGCAAAAAAAAAAAATAATTTAAAGTTAAGGTCCAAAATTAACATGTAATCAGTTGCCATTTTTTATTTAAACACCTTAGTATTTTTCTCCGAAGTGCATCCCACATGAGTCTGAATTCTGACTGTTCCAAATCAGAGATTTGTATTAGTTTAACTGCCACAAATGCTGTATCAGTCTGAAGTGGACACATTTTCTTATTATCGTTTCCTTCTATTATTTTTCCTTAATCCTTCAGTTGTTTGCTGTACCTGCTCGTGATATCTTGGCTGAAATTAGATCACACACTTGGTTTCTAGATCTTCCTTTTACCCTAAGCTTCAGTACCTGGCACATCACAACTTTGAAGCCAGCGTCAATTCAAATGCAATGCTCAACTCTCTATGCTCACATGAGGAAAGGCTGCTCAGTCTCTCCAAAAGCACATTGTACAGTCTCTCTGCAACATGTCACTGAAGAACTGGTGCTAATGCACCCCAGATCTGACGGTATTTATGAGCTGACATTCTGCTTGAAATCTGTCTCAGGCAGTCAGTGACAGTATCTATATGAAAAACTAAATGCAAGACTGACTACAAAAACACTGGAAAGGAATATTCATACAGATGAAAGAAATGAAGAAGAAATTACTGCTGTAAACAGTCAGAATAAAAATTAGGGTGGTTTTAGCAGTTGCATCTTTAGCAACTTGAATCATTTGAATACTTTCATTTACTTAAAGAGGAAGATAATTCAATCCAGGATACAGTCGTCTTATATCCAGACTCTCCCTGCCTGTTCTCCTCCCCCACTTTCCTCCAAAAAAAGAAAAAAAACCCAAACAAAACCAAAAACCACACTAAAAAACCCCACAAACACCAAAAAAACCAAAACACAACAGAACAGGTTGGTCTGTGGACAAGTTTCCTTCCAACTGGACCATGCAACTTTGTACTTTGAATATTCTATACTTACAATATTGGTGTTAATTTAACATTGAGAATTGTTCCAGAAATTATCAGACAATTTGCTTTTTAAAATTGTAAACAAAAATCACAGATGTACAAAGGTTAACTATTTACCTCTGTTCTTTAAATGGACAAAGAAATTTTTATCACTTCAGTGAAGTAGTCAGCAAACAGTTACTGCAAGCACAAAAGAATACACATATTTAATAACCAGTGTTTAGGAAGACTGTGGTCTTAAAATTGCTTGTGGAAAAGATCCTTTGACAGCAAGCATATCTGAAGGATAAGTTCAACAATGCTTCAACTATGAAAAAAAGCCTTCAGTTCCATATCAACAAATTGGAGTCAGATCAAAACTATTTCTATTCCTTTCTAGAGTATATCTTTAAATAAATAAATAAAATCCTTCTGAGGATTTTCCTGTCAGAGGGCAGAAAGCAACCTACAGATTAATGCCACAGAAACAAACAAAAGATCAGCTGCTTCCCAGTATTTTGCATAGATATGTTGCTGAAGAGCAGTAACAAGCAGACACGCTGCACTCGTTTTTCAAGAGTTTGGCATGTCCGTGCAGAGGAATTATACAATAATTATTTCTGTGTCTCCGTGCGCAGTATCTCTGCAAGCATTCCCATGTATGACTTCAGAAGCAGAGACGCTGCAGAGTCCCAGCTGTCCCAGATCAGCTGCAGCAGTGACATCACAGGAGCAGCAATGACACAAGCATGGTCAACCCTGCATGAAATACCCTGTTCTCAGTCTTGCAATCTGTATCTGTAAAACAGGCAGCTATACACAGATTCAAGTTATTACATATGTCTCATGTCAAAATATTCTAGTTTACTACGGGTTTTTACAACTACTTTTCTACATTACTGCAGACAGTCTTAGTATAAGGTAGTTTTGAGTCTTCATCAGTTAATATCTAAACTCAGAATTGGGACTCGAGAAGCATGAATTCTTGAGAGCCAGGTTATTTTTTTACTTTCTGCTACAAAGTCATGTAACTTAAATGCTAGAAATGATGTCAAACTAAAAACCTCCATGAAAAAAAAGAAGACGAGCTTCAAACTCTTGTGGAAAGACTGTCCCTTGAACTCTCTTATTTACATATGAAGGAAAAAAAGACATTAAATTGCACACACTTAACATACACTTACAGATGCTTATTACCTTTACACTCCCACTCACTTCAACCAGCTATCCTAATTTTTTGCCTATTCCTTTAGCAACTGCTGGCCCAAATTATGATTTTCAACCCTGTACATCTGCTCTAGCCATTAACTCTTGATTAGACATGTAGGCTTATCAGGCGAAACAACACTCACTGTAACCATAAAACTCAGTAATCCTCTGGTACGTCAGCTCTGCTGTCCTCTCGCAGGGAGACAGAGCTGTTAAAGGCATGGGCATGATCCTTGTACCCAATCAACAAGTGAGGCAGAGAACAGAAGCTGTGCAAGCTTTAGAAAGATTTTAACACACCAACACAAAAACCATGCTCTGTTTGGTCAAGCTGACTACTCCGGAGAGTCCCCAAGGTCCAAAATCTGCAGACAGCAGCTGTTGTGTTTCACAAGAGATGAACCGTACACTGCCACGCTGGCTCATCTCCCAACCACCACATCCCAGTCTCTTCTACTTTTCCTCAGTTATTATGCAGGAATAGTGCTGTTCTCCTCCTGGCTAACCTATCCTGAGAGAAAGCTATGAAACATGAACTCGGCTCTCCTCATTATCAAGTACAAGCAAAACACAGCTGCACTTCACTTAGCACTGCAAATATCAGGGTACCTGCGTGTTTACACAGTCAGCGTTGCCTGACACAAGCCCACAGCTCTCCCTGTGGCAGCCTCCTGGCCGGGAACCATCACCTCTCCAGTTCAGTCCAAACAGTCCCATGGTCAACAGAAATGCCTTTCCTTCTCTGCCACGTCTCTGCTGCTTCAGCTATGCCCTGTCATGCCTGACCAAGCTCAGCCACTTGCCCCTGGCTTTCTCAACCACACAGGCACTTCTCCACACAGAGCAAAGCTACAGGGGTAGTTGGCAACCCAACTTTTCCTGCTGTTCTCTGTAATCCAAGCAACAAATTCTCTTGCTCAAAGAGAATTAGGAAGGGAAAGTCAAACGCAGCATCAGCTGCATTGGAGCACTTTCCAAATTCACTGTCATGGGCCAACCTGAGAAAGAGCAAGGTGACCAAGAAGGAACAGCTCTGTCCCACACCGCAAGTCCCAGGTATCTGCTTCTACAATTTAGTCAGCATAACATCTCAGGTATTTGCACTAATTCCAGCTTCGGCTTGGGAAGAGAGAACCCTTTTAATCCTGCAGTTTAAGAGAAAAGAGAAGTAATCAATCCCTAACAGCAAAACCACACCCTATTGCCTGGAGTAAATAAATAATCCCAGGCTGAGTGTCTTCCAAACTAGCCAGAGAATTATTTCTTCTAATTCAACCCCAAGTACAAGTTTCCAAAGACATAATATTTATCTTCAGCCATATCACCTAGCACCCACCCATAACATCCTTCTATTTTTAATGGCTGCAGCCTCACTAGCTATCTGGGTCAACCCTCAGCCTCATCTAGGAGTTTCATATATTGCTCTTAAAACTATTTCTTAGGGCCCATCTGACAAATCCCTCCTTCCAACATCTCAGCTGCTTCACTATTACACACAGAGCTGTTGTTCAAGAGTTTCCTGCCATGAAACTCATCCACTATTCCCACTCCTGTAACACGAACTCTTGCCTCTCCAATCCGCTCCATGCGACTCTTAAATCCTGTGCTAAGAGGCAAATGCTCTGTCCATTTCTTCTAAGCATCTTTTAAACCTCTTCATTTTCCTCCAAGCATGCACAGCCAACATACACTTCAACACTCAAACTATTTTCCTTCATTACTGATCCTATCCTACGGCAGAAAAGAAAACAACAAAAAAAACAGGCATGTGTGAGGAGATGATGAACCTTCTAGGCATTATCCACAGATGGAGGGAGGAGATAGGGGGCAGAGAGGGAGATCAAGTTTTTGCAGTGGTCTCACTCCTGGGCATGAGAGCACGTACTCACTGCTCTTCTCTGTGAGCAGGGTATATACAAAATCCTGGTATAGTATCCCAAGTGCTTTTGGTATCCAGAGTGGTAGAAACATGAGCTGGTTTTAGTACAGTGGCCAGTTGGGTTGGTTTGCCCACAACAAGCTTCATATGTACATGATCTCCTCTCTTAGAAAACCCTAACGTGCTTTTTATCTGGAATTTCAGGGAAGACTGCCACTTACCTTGTAATTAAAGTAATCCAAAAAAGTGCCAGACATCAGGTAGCCTGCTCAACCCTAATTCACACACAGGGCTCCGTGCATTAACACAGAGTTAATTGAACACTCACACACTGGCTTTCTCCGAGTGCTTTCCTCTGCACATGGGAAAGGGACAAACCTACATAAGCAGAAATAAGGCTGCATGGTCAACCACATTCTCCTCACTGCCTTTCAAGTCCTTGATTTTATAACACAAATATGTTTGCATGCAATAAGAAAATCAAACCAAAACTCTTAGCCCTGCCAGGCAAATTCTGTTTACCACATCAGCTTTCTACATAAAGTTTCTCCTGTCTAATTACAGACGATATCCAGCTGCTCATACTGTAAAACCTCAGAGTAAATAAAGTTGGACTTAACAGCCTCTTGTAAGCTGCTTCTCTGTCCACATTAAGTGCTTACTGGTTTAAATGCAGCAAGCAATTCTATTTCTCTGAGGGCAGAAATTTTTATTCACAGAGAGACAGCAAAGTCCACTTTGTCATGCCACCATAAGCCCGCTCACTGTTTTAGTCTGCTCAAGTACAAACACAGAAGATGGACTGTATCTGCCTGTTACTCTACAGCATCGCTAGAAGCAATTAAGGGGGTGGAGGATGCTTTTTTAAAACTGTTGTTTAATTAAATTCCTGAAGGAATAGGTTAGGTAATAGAGCTGTAAGACAGAATAATACCTAATCAAGTTAACAGGGTATTTTTATCTCAAAGTAATGTATCGTGTACAAAAGATAAGGACTGCCAACCTCCCAAGATGGAAAAACCAGGCAGCCAGAAGTAGTTTAAAAAAAAAAACCAAAAAAAACCCAAAACAAAACCAAACCAAAAAAACCCACCACCAAACAAAAACAAAACAAAACAACCACCCCCCAAAAAACCCAAACCAAACAACAACTCCTTCAGGCATGACACAAGACTTCATCCATTCCGTTCCCTCTTTAAGGGTTGTCTGAAGCACTGTGTCACCATGTCAAGGAAGGCGGACAGTGTAAGCAGCTAGAGAGCCTGGGTCTGGTTTTCTGGATTCTCCTGCAGGCTGCCATCCCTCCAACAGCACACATCAGTGGGAGGAAGGCGAGGCATAGTGCTCTCCTGGCAGTGGCTCCTTTCGTGAACACATCGATACAGATGTCAGTGATCTATATAAGACAACTAATATACAAGGAGGGTGTTTAAACAAAGCTGCGTTGGCTACAGTACCAGCATACAAGGGACTGCAATAAAGGCCCAGATACCTGACCTGGATTTTCAGGAACAGTCCTTAGTATCCTTAGTAGGACTATTCTTTTTAAAAAAGCAAACATTAAAAGAGAAAAGAAAAAAAAAAACCTACCCCCAAACACCCCCCCCCTCCCCAAGCCAAAACCAAACAACCAAAGAACAAAGCCTGACCCTTCTTTTTGTTGTATGATCATGAAGAAGATGAAACACTGTATTTCATCTGACGCATGACACATTTCAAAAAGAGCCAGCAGGGAAAAAAACAGATCTTGTGCTAGCAATTTCTGCCCAAAGATGAGGTACCATTCTGAAGGCATGAAATTAAGCAATTTAATAGCTTTGTGAAAATCACTACATGTGGAAAGTTACAATTTCCTTTTCCCCAGGTTTTGAAAGAAATCATCAATACAAATGGGCTATAATACACATTTTAAATCGTCAAATTACCTACCTGAACTAGTTTCACAAGCTTCACCGGAAGAAACCTCCCACCTTTCTGTCAAATGGGAATGTATGTGACTATAACCGAGTTGTTAGTTATGTTTGATGAGCAGATCACAGCACAAAACATGCCTAAACAATGGCATAAGATCTATGAAAATATACAACTGTTCTCTATTCAACTATTTCCAAGTTCCACTGCTTACGAAATGACCTACTTTATGTCAAAGTTGTCCTCGGGGCCATGCAAGAACTGTCACAAAGTAACAGGCCTGGGAATTCATTTTTAATAATCTAATTAATTTATGTATTCTTGAGTTTACTGCAGAACTAGCCAAAGGGTAATTTATTAATCTAAGAGCCTAGATTCAGTTGCATGTACGCCCTGAGAGACAAACGCAGCTATGATTTCCCTTTTCATGAAATCGACTTCGGGCTCTAGTACCAAGAATGTGAAGTGGTAATATAAGGTCATATTCTGAAACAGTGTTGTACTCCATCATCCAGAATACAAGAAAACCACGCATGGTTTAGTCCTGTAGTGAAGCAAATACAGAAAACGTTTGGGAAATGCGCAAGTTAGAAACAGACTACCTGATGTTCTAAAATACAACTTGACCTTAAAAAAAAAATATATATATATATTTATATATTAGAAGTTGAACACGAGGAACGAAGCTATAGGGAACATACCTGCAGAAAACATTCCCATCAGTAACATTTCTTGTTTGTGAATGGCACATGAATGTGCATTCAGCGTTATATTTCCATGTCTTGGATTGGTTCTTTGAAACAGGGTATCTACAGTAATTACCTGAGTAGCTCTAAGATGACACCACATTTTTTGTTTTAAATCAAGGAGCAATGGT
>VZTL01072599.1:0-11217 GCA_013400535.1 Scopus umbretta | reverse complement strand
GCGTTTTTTTTTTTTTTTTTTTTTTTTTTTTTTTTTTTTTTCCCCCCTCTTCCTCCAGAAAAGGTCAAATGGGTCAGACATTTGGGAAAACTCTGAGAATAGATCTTTTTGTTATGTGATAGCAACAAACTGTAGTTGCTTGCTTAAACATTTTTACTGCCCTCTCATTTGCCGCCACGCTTGCAGCTCCTTTTCTGTCATTAGCCGTGGTAGTGCAGGGATTTCCTCGGAGGGGGAAGCATCAAGACAGAAATGCTCATCCTGTATTCTCACTATGTACTTAAAGTGAAGGGCAGCTCAGCGTTTCCCTTCCTTTGCTTCCTGTTTCCAGTTGCTCTTCACGTTGTAGCTGTGTTAAGACATCTGTTTAATGTTTTTAGGCGATTAACACACTCTTTTCTATGGCCCTGATCCAGCTCAAATACACTGAGTTTGCATGAGTTCAGAATAGTACTATCAAGTGTGAAAACTGTCTGTAATCTGTCTAAAGTACAGAGCAGACAGCCTGCCAGCATACAGTCTGTTTGTATCAGTGGTATATATGCTGTTTGAGTTCCGGGCTCTCATCCAGCACTGCTATGCTGCACGTAAGCATATTTGTATATAAACGCATATCTGTATCTAGGAATACCACCAAAGTCCTTGAAGTGAATTTCCAGTCTTTCCCCCTTTTTCTTCTAGAACACAGTTGCTAATTTTGCCACTTTGATATAAGCTACAAAATATTTCAGTGTAAGCACCTATGACTTGTACTTATACCTAATTGCCTGTCAAGTAAATAACTTTTAAAAATGGGAGTGGTCCTGAGAAACTGACTTACGCATCATACTTTAAAACACTGAATGCTACCAGTTCATGGAAGCTATGGACACAAACTATTTTATATAAGAAGGTCAAAGTTATTTTTAAAAGTTATTCTGCCTCAAACTTACCCTCTTTTTTTTTTTTTCTTTTTTTCTCTTATCCCAATTCCCCACCATCCTTTTCATGCTAATATTTAAATTCATTACTTCAGTTTGAGCAGCTTTGGCTGACTTACAGAATCATTATATATGCAGCTGTAGCTGGGCAGTAGGGTGGTGGTAGTGTATATGTAAGAAAGAAAAGAGGAAGAGAAAGATGTCTTAAGTATGCTACTACTGCATACATTCTGTTCTGCTGTCTCCCAGCATATAGAGAACAATGTTACAAAAAGTGTTTTCAACGATACTTCATAATGGAAGTATCTTGGATATTAAGTCGAAATCCCGAAGTTGTTAGTTGCTTAACTAATGACACACCATTAACAGTTGATAGTGTGACCCCATGGCCATTGGAATTGTTTGTTTCAGCTGAAGAGCAAGAAACAAAACAAAACAAATTATATTTTCCAGTATATGTTTCTTCCTGATAGTAATGAATTATGCATGGGGTTATAATTTGTATTTAAGGAAATACAGATTTTTGTTCTTCCCCCCGCCCCTTTTTTTTTTTTTAATGAATAAATTTCAGAATAAATGTTGATGTTCTTGTGGTAGCCACAAGATGGCATGCAATGGCTTGTTTTTCAGTTCTGGAAGTTTGTGCGTAAGGTTTACAGTCTTCTAAGTAACAGAAGACCTTGGGAAAGAGTAAGTCAAGGAAGTACTTATTTAAGAATTCTTATTTAAGAATTTAATTAATCTTATTAATTCTTATTTCAAAATTTAAGAAGTACTTATTTAAGAACTACCTGGTGAGGTAATTTCACAGAAGTCTAACTGATGACTTCTATCTCATTCTGTCAAATAGTTGTAATGTTAATAATTTCTGTCAGTCATCATAATGTGTTGCTGTGATCCATCTAAAACCTCAGCCATCCTTGATACTGTATGTGTTTTTCTTTTGTTAGTTCATATTGGAGAGAGGGATCTTGAATGAGTAGAATTTAATTACCCGTACTGAAGTTTACCAGAGTTAGTAGACATGTTTCTTCCAAAAGTGTCATCAAGTTTTAGTGATGAATGTGTCTGCTAGCATTGTCAGCCAAGAGAAGAGCAGTTCAATAGTTCATACCTGCAATGAGAAAACTCAGGTGCTATTTCAGGCAGCTAGGAAGGAAATGCTTTCCCCTGCTTACGCTGCTTTATCTACAGCTATTGTTGTTAGTGAAAAGTGTTTGAATATTTTTCTAGTGTATATATATTTTTTTTATATGTATATATTTATATATATACAGCCATAGAAACCACAATAAAGAAAACAGAGCACATCATCTGTGTAAGGCCCGTGTCAGGAACATAAGCTTTGTAGACTCATTGTACTAACCAACGTTTAATGCGATGCGGAACATACTCTGTTCATCTTGTTTCGTAGTAAAACATACGACTTGTGTCAGATCACAACCCTGTGACAGAGTCCCTGCCTCCTGCTGCTGTGCTGCAAAAGGGTGCATTCCTAGGCATAGCTTAAGATGGGAGCAGGAATACCCTGTTTCCTCCATGTAAAATGGAAAAATAACCAAAAAAAAAAAAAAAATCTGCTGGATACTGGGCTATTCTAGGGCTGTCCTAGCCAAGCTGGAAATTCTGGTTACACCAGGCTTGGTGAAATATTCAGGTGGTAACTGAGAGAAAAGAGTGCCATGTAGTAAAACCAGTAGCATTTTAACCAACTCCTTGGAAGTTTCCATTCCCAGCATGACAAAGCTCTCATTGATTCAGGAGTTCAATCCCAGGACACTCTGGCACACCTTACTTGTAGTGGGCTGAAACCAGGTGATGAAATCAGAGTACAAAGATGTATACAAAACACTCTTGCAAGAATGTCTAATAAACACACCTGCTTTCAAAGGATTTTTTCTGTATTTTAGTCTGGAATAGCAAACCACGGAAGTTTTTTGGGTTTTAACAATCAAAGTTTTGTTCTATTTGAAAATACCACGTTCTTCTAGAAGAAATAACTGCACATTAATGTGATGGCTAACAAGGCTGCATTAGATTACAGTGAAGCAATAGGTACTATTGATGTCTGCATAGTAAGGCATAGCTGATACTATCTACCGAACAGCTTCTGGTAATTACAGAAAATTCTAGCAACTACCATTTGTATGGTACTAAACAATGTGTGAGAGACAAAGCTTGTTTGATTGCTCACTGGTGCAATTCAGATATTGCAGAAATACGACATAAAGGTGTAGAGCTTGATGCTTTTTGAAAGCTTGTATCAATGTGTTGAAAAATTCCCTCCCCTTTTGAATCCTTGTTTCTCTTGCTAGTGCCTTTTCTCCACACCAAAGCCTCAACTGGCTTCTTGAAAAATGCACAGCACTCTTTTCAGCTAGCTTACCTGCTTTCCTTTGTCTCTGCACAGCATTGTATCGTGCCATGTGGACATACTTCATAGCGCTTTAAATTCTCTAAATTTTAAACCAGCTGAAGAACCCCAGCTTTTTTTGCAAAAAGCCTTTAAATGCAGTTTACAGCGCTCCCTATTTGTCCGTTTTCCAAAAATAGTTCAATAGATGTCTCAGATGAAATAACTGATCTGACTAGTCCTGATACGGCTGAATCATGATGATGGCCATCTGAATGTCAGGTGTATATCGCACGTATTTTTTCCAGCCACTGCTGACCCAGGTCAAAATGTCTATCATGCATTATAAAAGCCATTAAAACCTTCGTTTAGATTTCTAATCTGCTACAAAATGAAAGATACCACACAGCCTGATTAATGGTTTGGCACAATCTTCAGGAGAATCCTACCGACAGAGGCTTTGGTAGCACAGGAAAAGTAGTACAGGGCAAGGCATCTCAGGCAGCTTCCACCCTTGAAGGTAACTAAATAGATTCTCATATGTTTGAGTGTCTGTTCCAACATACCTTGCATTTCTCAACAATCAGCACAGATTGCTACCAGGAATCCCACAATGAAATGTAGAAGAACAAGACTGGGGATCTTAGTGAAGTATGTTAGGAGATGTTTACTTTATTGTCATGAGTTGTGCAATGCCTTGCAGATGAATAGATGTTAGGCAACTTGCAGGTTAGTGTCAAGCTATTTCTGATCAGTATTCCTGCAGAAATAGCATGCACGTGGTAATAATGTGCTACAGGAGGTGGTTAGCTGAGATCTATTAAGAAAGCCACAACGGGATGGGCAATGGACTTTTCAGCTCATTAAATGTAACAAAACCAGAAATAACTTCATTTCAGGTTTTGGTGAATCTGAGTAATTTTTGTTTCTGATGAGTTGGAAAGCAAAAAAAATTGATACCAAAATATTTTCTGACCTAGAGCTTAAGTAGTAATTGGATCTTAATTCCCACTTTTCATGGGGAAGAATGGAAGACACAGGTGCTACAGGCTTACAGAAAAGGGCAATCTCTCAGAGGGAATAGCCTGTTGGAAGGGCATAAGCTTAAGCGGGAATGAGTATGGAGATAAAAGGAGCAGATATTCAATGTTTATGAGACTTCACAAGTTTGGGAACACTTTACAAAAGAAAGTAAGCCAGTTTGTCAAAACTGCCCTTACTGCAAGAACTGGTTTCACAATTACATAAAGAATAAAAAAATTGAACCAGTGACCACTAGACTCATTCATGGAAGTTGTATTTAGAAGTTCTGGGAAGAACTGTATCCTCTCAAAACTGGAAGAGACATATTGCCCAGTGGTAGGTTTGCTTTTTTATGTCCAGGAATACCCTGCATAGGCCCTCACCTCTGCTTTCTTTACGGAAGGCTGAAGAGGCTTTGTTAATTTTCAAGCTACAAGGTAGAAAGATTTTTCACCTATGCAATAGCATCAGAAAGAGCAGAAGATGAAAATTATTGTCCTAGTGACTGAGATTGCAGTGAGGAGGTAATGAAGGAAATGGCTGCAGTGTTTTTCCCTGCATGCTAATTATCAGTTTTTAAGATTATTTTCTTCTTTCCTTCACTGGGCTTGCTGTTACAGCCTTGTTCACGCACTAAGCAATGGCTGAGCAAACAAGAAAGATTCTGGCGAAATTTTCTCATTGTTAAAAGGAACACGGAGTTTATAATACTCCTGCCATCACCAGTACGTGATGCTGGTTCCCAAGTATGTGCAGGGCATGCCTGCGTTTGTGACAGCACTGCCACCTGTATAGGGCAACCACTCTTTCATTTAGCAATCTTCTTTCTGCTGCCTATCAAAGAAATAGCCCTAATCATCGCTCGTGCCTGCCACTGGAGGGAGACCCTTCCACTTGCACGCTATTNCACGATCACTTCCCTACTCCTGCAACCTTGGCTGCAACCTTGTGTTTTCTTAACACAGGAAATATTTGCAGAACAACAAGGGACAGCGCTAGCTATGATTTCCACTCTTGGCTTTTGGGCTACATTCCAATTGCTGTGCACACAATCCCAGTTCTCCTGCAAGCACCCTGTGCCAGACCCATCCGTGCTGTGGACAGAAGGGTTGCTCTGCACCAGACTCTTGAAAGTTGCCTCACTATGGGCAGACTGCAGTCACTTGCCCTTGCCAGTAAACCTGGCCTGCTGCTGCCCTACCCATCTGCAGAGTCAGACCAAAGCAATGAATACAAAAGACATGCAAAGAAGAATCCCAGATGTAATACAAGACAAGTTTCTGACTTCTTTTGTTTGGGGGCTAGGGGAGGGGAACAAAGCCCTAGAGATAAAAAAGGAAGAAAAAATTGTGACTCTACCTCAAGCAAATCCTTCAGAATTATTTCCTTCCAGTGATTACACAGCACAGACAACAGCAATACTGATTCCGTAAACACGAACTCTCTAATAAACTACACAGAGTGTAAAACAGCTTTCTACTAACCATGTATGGATTTAAACAATTAAGGGCAAAATCAAGCTGCATTTCCTCCAAAGCTAGCTCTTCCCCCATAGACAGGCAAGTTCTTATTAGAAGCAATATTTAGAAACAATAAGGAAAAGGCATTTTTTTCTGCTTAGTTCTTCCTAAATCATATCCTACCCCAATGTCGAAGCAAGCACAACTCTAGTATGTGCTATATAATAGCAAAAAGACACCAAATATGAAAGGATAAAAGGCTGTTCCTAGAGTCAGGGCTGATAACAAATAACTGTTACTCTATCCACATGTTTCCTACTCTTTTTTTTTTGCAACCCATCAAGCATTTAGGATGTGCATTGTGTAATAAATATTTATCACCCACATCAGTAAGCAAGGTGTAAAAGAAGGTAGCCCTGCTGCAATACTTAGAATCAAACCATTAAATCAGATTCACTTCCTCATGTCAGTGCTTCCAACTGCTTTGAACTTCAAACCCTTGCACCCTTAAAATTTTGCTAAACTAGGCAATTACTTAAAGGTTATCCTCCACCTCCTGATTCTGCTAAATATATTTGTACCAGACAGCTTCCCTGTCTATAGTTTTTGATAAATTCATAAAATATGTCAGATTGTGAACACGTTCACAGCAGCCTCACTTGCCCAAGAACACCTGAAGGATCTTGAAGGATTTATGACCATTTCACAGTAAATATTAGAACACACTACATGATTAAAAACAAAATCCTGGCCAATGAATATCCCCAACACCTTGATCCAATAGGTTGTTTAAACATGAAGCCAAATTCTCCTTTCAGATACCTCAGTTTAAATGCTGAGTAGATTTTTTTAAATCAATTGAATTATAATGGTTTAAATAAAAATAAATTACCAGAAAGCCTCACTCTGTACTTCATTTCTTCACAGTATAATGAAACCCCATCAGTTTTACCCCTGTGGCCTAGTTGTCACTATATATGTTTGCCAGGAATATGGATTATATTAAATTCTAAATTAGTAAAAAAGCTAAGTGATTTTTATTGAGAAATTCCAAAGTTAAGGTAATTATTTCCTGTGCATTAGTTGGCATTATATATATACAGTGATTTTTATTCAATCAGCTTTTAGTCCTGAACCAATTTCTGAAGAATCATGTCTGTTACATAAAAGGTTCTCTAATGTGATCTTGCTTCATTAGCAGAGCCTCAGTATGTTCAGCATTAACCTATATAATTAACATCTACCATTTCTTTTTATGCCTCTTCGTAAGTAGAATGTGCAATGCAGAATTTTGCTGTGGTAGGAATGAGGATTTTTTTTTTTTTTCATTTTGACTTTGCTTTGAATATAGCTGTTGCCATGTGTGTACAGGAGAGATGAGAAACAGGATGAATAATAACGTGGTTGGTCCTGTATTTCTGTGAGAACACCAGGCCAGTTTCCCAGAATGGTCTACCAATACATTAAACTTTTTCATACAGAAAGTTGCAGCAGTATGCCAAAGAAACAAAATTGTCAACACTGGACTTCACTCTGAGCTTTAAGTGAATATTTACATGTTTTGGGCTCAGACCATAAATTGTCTTGAACATTATCTTGAGATATTACATAGAAGGTGGCTGCAAGAAGCAAAGGTTGCAAAAGGTTTGGACAGTCACGTCAATGACTGCAGCAGTGCATCATCTACATCTACGCAGAACATTCCATCACTAAACTCAAAGCACTTCACTGAAGAAATAATTGCCCTCTTTATTTAATTCAGAAACTACAGAGACCAGAAAATCTATACATCAACTACTCTTACTTCGTGGTTTGCATTAGAAACACAATTTTGCAAAGGCACGGCTTCAAACTGTATCAGTAGAAAGGCTTCTTTGTATTTACTTAAGTGCAGTTTTTCAGACTGAGATAACCTCTGTTTATTTCTCATTCCTTTTCTGGCTTGGTGCTAGAAAATAACAGGCTACAGGTCTTCTCACACAACAGCTTTTTCACTTTGGATTATTGAAAGAATAGTGATTTGCTTGAATTATTTTCTCTGCTCTATCAATTTATGTTGCTACAGCTTGTTGGTGTCTGATTGAATCAAGATGTTTAGCATCACAGTTTCTTATGATCTCCATTTTCCTTACTTCAGACAACATGGGGAAGAAAGTTCTGTCTCAGATTACTGGATGGTTTCTTGGTAAATTAAAATGAAGTCCATTGATTTCCAGTGCTGGTTTAAACCCTTTTGGTGAACACCGTCCTAAGGTACAGAAAGCAGCCAACTGACAGATCAAACAACATTAAGAGTAAATAGAACGTCAGATATATGGATTAAATGAAGATATTTGAGCCAGGAAGCCTTTGTGCAGGACTGTGGAGCCTTTTTGAGGATGCAGTTCATCTCTTCATACATGGATCTTGAAGGAAAAATGGTTTTCTTCAGGCTGGCAACAGTCCTACTGTTAAAGGAGCAGCCACTGCCTCAGCATTCACACACAATTCAGGGAGTCACGCACACACCACCTGAGACTTTAACTGGTAGGACTGGGGTCCCTTCACAGCGGGCAGCTCCACTGAGCCGATGGGTGCTCCTTTTCAACTTCTTGCTCACACACACACACTCACTCTCAAGCGCTTTCTGTCCTCTCAGGCTCGACCCTAGGTTTCCCTGAAGCAGAGTCTCCCACATGACGTACGCCAGAGGAGTTTTTTGAGTGCTGCAGCGGTAAAAAACAGCTTGAGCTGGGTGCCTCCAGAGAGGGACCCCAAACAAAGAAATCCCTGGGCAATTATACCCTTACAATTTCAATTCTCCTCCCCTCACACAACGGTTCGGTCCGATAGCCATATTTGGGTGTGCGGTCTTCTTGTTCCTCATTGGATCCTTTCTTTGTCTCCAGGCGGGACATTCCTTATCTTAAAGGATGCAGCTTCTGCTGATGGTTGTGGCTACCTTAGCTTTCTGGTTTGCACTTGTTCCAGGGGCCTTCCTTCGCATAGCTAAGTAAAAGTTCAGTATATGGTCAGCATATCTAGGTGAAAGTTCACAGCTTGTGGCCTAAGAATTTCGCAAACCTGGCTACTAACGCTATGTACTGGATCCTGTTTGAGCTAGAAAGTGACCACTGCAACAGTCCTTCCTAGCAGAGCTACTGAGATGACTTTTAGGCATGTGCCAACAAGCTGGGACACAAAAAAGCATCGGACTATTTGTTTATAACATTTGTTCACTGCTAAACCTTTTTACGTTGTAGTGCAAACCCCTGAGTTTTGCTTGGAAATCAGGCTTGTTTATTTCTGTGTTTACTTACTTATTTTACCAACCTATTCCTTATATAGAGTTCTATCACTGCTTCAAGAGGTTACCAGCAGTGTAAGATCCCTCTGGACTTCTCACAAGGAAAAAGGTACGGTGTTTTACAAAAGTTTCATTCTTTTGAGGACTGAAAACCTTTTAAGAGAACAGAGTTGCTCTTGGGACTTACTGCAGTACCAAGAGCAAGAAATGTAAACCCTTCCTTTCTCACAAGTTTCTTATGTGTAACTCGTCATCAAGAGGAAAATACTTCTGGCTTTTTTGATTGCGTTTTTTGGAATATTTACCTCTGCCACAAAACATCATCACCTGTGAGCACTACATGGTAAGACTGGGCATAGGAAAAGAAAGACCAAAGGAAAAAAATTAGAAGGGATCCAGCAGGAATTTTGTCCCTCAGGAAGGCTCAATGGAGCTGCTGAAAACAAATATGAGGAGAAAGTTGTTTTGTCCTGGATATTCGAGATTACTTAAATAATTGATACAGAAGTGAAACTATATGTTTATCAGATTGTCCTAAGGAAAGATACTAAGTATCCTTGACCTAGAAAGTATGAAACTGTTAAAAGGTATCGGGTATGAAGAGGAAACTTTTGAAGTTCTTCCAAGATACCTCAATTTTACAGGCAGTCTTGGGGAACCTCTTGTTCAGTATCTATCTGTGACAGACATGAGACACTCAAACCTGAACGAACTGTTTACCCAGAACCCAGATTTAAACTTAGAATAAAAAAAGGAGTGGTGAATTGCAGAATGTAAATTGACTGTCCTGTAATTAGGACCCCATATTTACCCTCCAGGGCGAATGATAATGGACTACATGACCAAACCACTAACTCCCACTAACTCTTGGGAACATAAAGAAACAAGATAGATTTGGAAATTTAAGTCTGCAAAATCAATAGGATGAATTTGGAAAGGGCACTGTGAAAGGCTGTAAAAAGTGTGCAATAAAATACGCATCCCAGAATTATCCATCCTTTTGATGAAATTGCTATTTTTCCAAGAACTTAAGCCATCTGCAAAAGCCTGTGGACAAAGATGAAATTCCTAATAAAAATGGAAGTATACTCTTCCTCTACAGTACACTGGAACTGATCCTAGGAACTGTTCAACAGGCGGTTGTATCTGGTAACATGAATAAAAGCATTGCGATTTACAGTAATGTGCAGTTTATATGACTATGTGATGTCTAAGCTTACAGTAAAGTCACAAACAGGCAATAATGAGATCATATACCAGGGGACAATTCTTATTATAGGTTCATGTGTACTAAATATATAAGTTAAAGACAATCTTGTGTGGCAGGAATTACGCAGCTGCCACCTAGTCCATGTTAGGAATTAGGTGGATGCCACCTCAGCAGGGCTTGGCCCTACATTCCTGCTCAAAGAAGATGAGTTGCCAAACCGCTGAGTAAGTAAGTGGTTTATTTATCCGACATGCAGAGCAGCTCGAGCTGGGTGCCTCAAAAGAGAGACCTCCATTGCAGACCATGCACCCCAATTATACTCTTACAGACAGATTTCCTGGAACATACTACCCATTTCCCAGTCCCCAAGTCCAATCGCTTAATTCTGGTCAGTGGTCTCTTGATTTCTTCTTGGTTTTCTTGGTCGCTGGACTGGCATCCTTCTGAAGTTACCACATTCTCTTGGAATTGTTTCCTTAGTCCTTTTGTTCTTCATTCTGCTTGCATCTGCCACTTTCAGCTAGTTTTGTGATTGCAACAGTAACTTTATCAAAAAGTTTACTCTTGGACAGCTCTTGCAGTATAAGGCTTAAAGTACCTTAGCTTCAAGTGCTCAGCAAGGCTATTAATCCTAACAATTCTCAACACATTGAACTACACAGATTATGATTTCCTTAGGGAATGGAGCACCTAGTCCAGTAACGGAAAATACCAGCCTACAAATTCTATTCACAACTGATATAATAGAAGAGAACTCCCATGGGAGTACTGGAAAATTCATGTGTTCATATCTCATACTTCTGCAGTTTCTCAGGATTCACATGTAGGATACTTTCATGAAAGTATTGTACGGACAGACTGACTGCCCAGAGGGACAGAGGAGGGCATTCTGTTTCCAGTAGAGCAAATTTTGGTAAAGAATACAATCACAGAATCATTACAAATGGAAAAGACCTCTGAGATCA
>VZTL01072598.1:0-34471 GCA_013400535.1 Scopus umbretta | reverse complement strand
ATGTGGTGCTTAGGGATATGGTTAAGTGGTGGACTGGGCAGTGCCACGTTAATGGTTGGACTTGATGTTCTTAAAGCTCTTTTCCAGCCTAAACAATTCTATGCTTCTATGATTCTAAGCTGCTGCAGAGCAGGGTCTGGAGAATATTTAGGGACAACAGTTTAAATAAAGTGGAATCAGAGAAGCTTGGTTTCAAGTTCAATCTCTTCTACTGTCTCTTGATGCTACAGCTTGCTGCCTGCTTCTGACCTTCTAAAAGCAAGTTCCTTCTGTAAATGAGGTTAAACCTGCTTAATTCAGAAGCACATTGAGCTGAGGAGCTAAGATGTTAAATAACTCTTCATAAAGGATATGGTAAGACTTCAAGTTTCCTACCTCTCTGCATAAATTATTTGTGTCACACATAGAAGTCCCAGTCAAGAGTTGTCCTATTACTTCTGGCATATCAGAAACATGTAACAATAGAAGTTTTTTCTCTGAAGACCTTACTGAGATGAGAAAAGTGACCAGCAGGCTTCTGTTACAGATAAACTAACTCAGGATCAAATGACTTGGCCAGGATCAAACAAGAATCTCTTGGAAGTTCCAAGAACTGAGACTGCTTTCACCCTCCTCCAGCACCATAACCATGAAATCATTTCACTTCTCTAAGACAGCAGCAACTCAAATGAACTTAGTGAGATGGAACAGTGTAAAAGGAATCAGCCCATTATGTTGCCAGGGTTTATAAAATGATGACCCTGAAAATAGCAGGCCAGGCAAATGTTTTATTTCTCAAACTTTTAACTAACTCAATACTTCTGAAAACCTTTCCGATAAGTTTTTCTATTCCATATCAACAAATGAAGGTCTCAATTACTGAGAGGTGAAGTATTTTTGGTTGAACAAGTCTTTACAAAGAGAGGCCCTAGACAGAGGAACAACTAACAGCAAGTACAGAGCACTTGTGGAGTAGATCTCATCTTCCATGTAAGCTAATTAAAAGACTCTTTAGAAGGCAGGTTAGTATACAATCTTTAAAACAATTATTTTAACAAAGTCTTATAATTATTAGGGATGTGGCTGCTGCAAAGCAAACGCAGAGAATTTTAAAAACAGAATGCACGTATGATACATGGCTACGTCCCTAGGTCCCTCATATATCCATGTAAACAAAAAGCAGCTCTTTGGAATTCACTGTGGTCATGTTGTGGTGAAACTCATTGTCTTGGGTTTGTGTGGGAAGGTTTGGTAGCAAGGGGGCTATAGGAGTGGCTTCTGTGAGAAGCTGCTAGAAGCTTCCCCTGTGTCCAATTGAGCCAATGACAGCCATCTCCAAAACGGACTCACCGCTGGCCAAGGCTGAGCCAAGCAGTGACGGTGGTAGCACCTTTGGGATAACATAGTTAAGACAAGGGGTCAGGAAACCTGCACAACTCCAGCCAGAGGGAGGAGTGAAAATATGTGAAAGGAACAACTCTGCAGACACCAAGGTCAGTGAAGGAGGGGGAGGAGGTGCTCCAGGCACCAAAACAGAGATTTCCCTGCAGCCTGTGGTGAAGACCATGGTGAGGCAGGCTGTCCCCCTGCAGCCCATGGATGCTAATGGTGGAGGACCTCATGGCAGAGCAGGTGGATGCACCCAAAGGAGACTGCGACAACCCATGGGAATCTGCTGGAGCAGGCTCCTGGCAGGACCTGTGGACCTGTGGAGAGAGGAACCCACACTGCAGCAGGTTTTCTGGCAGGACTTGTGACTCTGTGGGAGCACCCACACTGAAGCAATCTTCTCCTGAAGGACTGCACATCATGGAAGGGACCCATGCTGGAGTAGTTCATGAAGAACTGCAGCCCATGGGAAGGACTCATATTGGAAAAGTTTGTGGAGGACTGTCGCCTGTAGGAGGCCTGTACGCTGGACCCGGGGAAGAGTGTGAGGGGTCCTCCCCCTGAGGAGGAAGGAGCGGCAGAGACAACCTGTGATGAACTGACAGCAACCCCCATTTCCCTTACCCCTGTGCTGCTGCGTGGGAGAAGGTAGAGAATTAAACTTCACTAGAGTAAAGTTAAGCCTGGGAAGAAGGGAGGGGTGGGGGGAAGATGTTTTTACAATTTGGTTTTATTTCTCATTATCCTACTCTGATTTGATTGGTAATAAATTAAATTAATTTTTCCCTAAGTCGAGTCTTTTTTGCCTGTGATGGTAATTGCTGAGTGATCTACCTGTTCTTATCTCGACCCATGAGCCTTTCGTTATAGTTCTCTCCCCTATCCAGCTGAGGAGGGGAGTGATAGAGTAGCTGTGGTGGGCACCTGGAGGCCAGCCAGGGTCAGCCCACCACTTTCATGAGAGTGAGATACATACCTGCTATGGCTCTATGCATAACAAACAGTAGCATTTGAAAATAATAACAGCGAAGTAAAAAATACAGCCATCAAATATTCTGTTGTTAAAAGATACAGGTCTGTGATGAAATGCATTCTCTAGCTCTGGTCTAAGTGTTACAGCATCGCTCTTTGAAAAAAAAGGAACTGGAAGAAACTGAAAAAGTGACACATGCCGCTTGCTTCACTGAATGTTATTTTAATACTAATGTGGAAATTTTGTTTTGTGCACAAACACTTTTCTTTAGGGTGGATAAAAAAAAACGTTCGAAGAATTCTGTATCTATTTCACTGGTGATGACAAGTATGTTAATTGCTTGCAGATAACATCTGCTCTAGTGAAATCAAGATGCAGACTCTCACTGGACTGCTAGTGCTACACTTTACGCTTTGTCTAGGAGGTCTACTGCTCTTTGCTGAAGTTTGAAGGGAGCTGAAGTGCCTTTGAATTTTTTGAGAATCATCCAGTAACTGAAACCAAATCTGCCAGGAGTCCTGGGTCATCGCAATGTCTCTCTTTGAGCACAGGACTTACCTTTGAAGCTCAGAGACTTTCACTGACCATGACGCCGAAGTGTACTCTGGCTGAAACAAGTTCATGGTGATCTGCCAACAGCCCTGCATGAGAGAGCCTCTGATTTCTTTCTGTTTACAGTAGAAGGTGAAGGGCCTCTCCTGCTAGAAAAGCGTGAGCCTGGTAAATATAATGTCAGATCTAAGGAGCTCTTATCCTCTACAGACCACATTTACAATTTTACAGTGTGTGTATGCAGACCCTGCCATGAAGTTACTTACCAGATGTGCCTATTGAGTCTGTCAATCAGGGTGTTGAAGAAGCAGCTCCAGACTGTTACCATTCCCTACTTCTCACCGTGCATTTGCATATGTGTTCTGTAGTAAACTTGTAGCTTCGCTAAAATACTTGAATCTAATTAGCTCTCCAAGATGAGGAAAAATTCCTGCCAATCTGTTATTGCAATAGCATTTATGAGGGAGCAAAGGACAAAAAACTCCCACTCATCCTTAAGAGCAGACCATTATTAAAATCCTAAAAAACACAATGAATAGCAAGTAGAGTCAATATGCAATTGCACACTTAATAGAGATTGTTCTGTGCCAGCCGCGTTCCCACCAGGAATAAAGTTCAGCCATATACTGAAGGATGTTGCCAAGAGCTGTGCTGCCTGGGAAAAAGAAAAAAAAGGCATTTCTTGGTTTTATTGAATTGTTTTCCAAGCTCTTCTCCTGTGTAGGGATAATCAACCGCACAAATATAGGATGAAAAAAACTACAAAGTGGCTGAGTTGCAGAACAGGAGCTTATAGTGGAAGATGTACTCTTTATCTATCTATGGAGATAAATCTATATCAGATTTATCAGAGATCATTAAATGAACATAAGTTAATGGTCTTTTCCTACTGTGGCAAAGGGATATTCTGTTACTGAGCTGCAAAAAGAAAGGTAATGCCTATAAACCATAGGCTTTGGTTCTTCCATTTTGTGCACTGTTGTCAAGGCTGCAGTGGAAGTAAATGCATTCACCTCGTGGAGCCTAATTAAAGAATATTGTGGATTGACTAGAGAGAGCCCTGAGAATGACAGCAAGAATGATCAGAGGTTTTTAAACATACAGAAATATTGAAGGAATTTGAGTTATATTCTCCAGAGGAGGAACAATAAAGGGAAACGTGATGATGAGTCAAATACATGTAGAACAGCTATGAAAAGAGAGGTAATATACTGTTCTCCATGTTCAGTAAGGATAAGACAAGAGGATGCAAGCTAAACTCACAGCAACGGGGATTTCAGTCCGAAACCAGAGAAAACTTCCCAACAGAAACAACTGTGAAGCCCTGGAACAAATTGGTGTGAAAGACTGTGAAATCTTTATCACTGTCTGTTTTTAAGAAGAGGTTGAGCCTACTCTTTCCAGTCATGCAACTGCTTCTGCAATGGGTTAAAGGGGAGGTTTAAAAGGGTTCTTAGAGGTATTGGCAGGCTTTTTTAGTGTAACTTGACAAAACAAGAACCACCTAAGAGAAATGGTCTTTCTTTTTTATAAGGTATTCCTAAAAATTCTAACCAGTGTCAGTCACAAGAGAAGCTGAGCAGCAGGGCCTCCCCCCTCACTAAAGTGATGTAGCAACAGCAACATCATTTCTCTTTTTGACCTTGTGCCAGCCAAAGTTTTGACATGGTTCTGGCTACACCTTTTCCTCAAAACAAGCACACCAAGGGGATTTTTAAACTCTAAAACTAGATTTTATTTGACTACATACTGAAACAAAGTCACTTTTTGAACAGCAAAAATTTCATTCTGCTGGGAATGACAACATAAAAGGAAAATAAATCTCTCCCTGTCCCCTTGCCTACTGTGCAATTGCAGGGAGGTGGGGGGAAATCCTTTCCCCCAGTCTTCTCTCAGCTCAGGAATGTTTAGCAGCTTTCTGGGATGCAATAAATTACACACATTCCCTCTGCGTCCCTAGAAAAAGTCAGTCTCCTGCCCTCATAGCTGAGGCAAGGCTACGTGTCTGCCCACTGCTCCTCTGAGGACCGGCGCAGCTCCCGCTCGTGCTGCTGGCCTCCAGCCACCCCCACTCTCCTCATCCCAGCACTGCTCCTCACCCTGGCACGGCTTGGGTTGGTTTGTCCCCAGGGAGGGCTGTCCTTTCACCTGCTGGGGCTCCCATCTGAACCCCAACGGTCACCATCCCAACCAGGGAACAGGCACCTTTCCTCCCTGCTGTCAGGTGCAGCCCTTTCAAGGAGCACAGCACCTCGTGTACAGCAAATGAATGAAACAGCTCGCATCCGTCACACCAAGATAAGCCTCCTGGCATCGCATCAACACGATAAGGCTTTCTGCTATATTTTACTCCTTGCTTTGTTTTCAGGTCATTTTTCTTTTGGGTCTTCTCTGTTTCCTTGGACTGCTCTGCTCTCAGAAAGAGCAGGGATAATGTTTCACAATAATCCCAGATTTGCCAAATACTGCAGAACAGAGATTGTGGAGAGGTGGGATAACAACTGAATCAGTATTTTGGTCCAGCAAGAAAGTTTGCATTAAGTAAGTCAAGTTGTGTGACAACATTCCCTTATCTGCAGAAACCCTCCGCTTCTGCTCTGTAAGCACTGTTTAAAGCCTTCTCATGAACAAATGGAGACCTCAAGTCTCAACAGAATCTCAGATGCAGTTGGAAATTAAAAAGAAAAGAGAACAAAACAAATTAAAGGTCAAATTAAAATAAAATGAAAGTCAGTAGATTAATCAGAGACATATTTCAGAGCCAGTTATACAGTTTACCAGATAGCCAACAAGGTTTGTCAGCACAGAGCACTGAATTCAAGAAAACTGTGGGGTTTTTTCAGACAAGGGCAGTATCAATCATTTCTTGCTCTAGAATGCAGCTCTGGAATTTCATAGATGTCTTGGTACAAGACATATTTCACTGCTAACTCTGTAATAGCTTAATAACATGAAAATTTTCAGTCTTTACACAGAGCAGTGAAGGGTTTAATTTTATTTCATTTGTTATAATGAAGTGGAGTTTCACTTTATTTCATATATTTTAATATAGTTTCCTAAAATGGATGCCTAAAATTAGGCTTTTCAGTTTATAGAAAAGAATCTACTTGATTTTGCAGAACTACTTAGCACTCAACAATACCTACCAAGGGAATTCAGCATCTGTTGGACGCAGAACATTTACTTGCCTAAAATTCTGGCCACTTAGAGCCTAAATTAAGGTATCCCCTTCCAAAAATCTTGTAAAAGCTGTTACAGGTTCTTTGATTACCAAAAATGTCTTTCTAGTTCACTCCATCTGTTTGGTTTTTTTTTTTCTCAACTCTGTATGAATACAACTAGCTGCAATCAGATGTTGCAACTACTTTCTCCAATACTGAGCTTCAACTTCTGTAGCTTCAACCAACTGTTTATTCTTCAAGTTATAAAAACAAACATACTCTCCTTAAAGCTTTTAGTTCCCTGACTCCCTCTCTCCCTCCACAACTTATAAAAATAGGCAAGGTTCTGTAACCTGATAGATTTACCTATATACAGAAAGGCTACTGTTATCTACTCCCTAGCACTGGAAAATTTGGAATGTAAAAAAACACTTATATTTTTATATAGCTAACCATACAGTCTTTCTAATGCTTTTTTTATATTGAATGTTTGCATTCTATTGAAATAGTGAAACACAATTATATAACTGACATCTGTGTTATTTTAAACTGGTACTCACACACACATGCCTTGATGCCAGTGTAGCTATTACTAACATCAAAGGCAAGAGAGAAGAATAACTGTCATGTTGCAAACAAGCTATAAAAAGGCAATATACTTAGTAAAGCTATACTGCAAAAGAACTTGCTCTTTTCCATTGAAACACTGTAAATCCCCAAATCATTCTGTCACTTTCAATTGTGTCCTTCCAGTTGCTTCTTTGTGACAATCTTGTAAGACTGGCAGGTCGGCTTTTTTAATTCTGTTTGGTTGGGGGCGGGGGCATTTTTTTGTTTGTTTTTTTTTTTTCCCCTTGTCTCCTTATCCCTACCTAGATACTGTAGACATCTCTCACATATACAGCTTATTGACTATTATGGCCCTATCTCTTAATTTGGAAATAACAAAGCCTGTATTTCAGCAGCACCATTTTGTCAATTGTTCTGCTTTAAGACGCCTGTTATTACAGATTAAAATAAATGCAATAGCATCCATAGCTGGGGTGTCCTCAGTTGACAGAATATCTGTAATACACTCTACCATAAGATTAATTGCTCTGAGTCAGCAGATGCAGTTAATTTCTGAGGTTGCCTTGCTCTAACAATTTACCCAGAGAAATAACCTTTGAAGAATTTCTCAGCAATCCTTTTGCCAATGTTATCTGTTCACACCTACTGAAACTCAAAACTAAAGAGCTGGGGGCAAATTACACTTGTTAAAACAGCCAGGAAAGTTAATGCCAAAACCAGAAAGGAAGGATAGGAGAGAGGGCAGTAAGGAAATAAGGAGAAAACATTCTTTTGGGCAAAACTCCTGCAGACTAAATATTCATTAAATGATCCTTGTGGTATCTGCTTTGAAGGCCGAAAGCGAGACATCCCTAGCAGACTTGTTTAGAGGGCCACTTACATATTTGTCAGATGTGGAGCCAAACTTTTGTTTAGCTTTTTAATATCTAAAAGAATTAGTGACAAATAAAAATATAGCAAAGTTACAGAGCCTTCTCAGAGATTCTAGTGTGCACCCACCTTTGTGATGGAGGGTGAAAGCACTTCTGTTTTAAAGCTGGGGTTTAAGAATGCTCAAGTCCACACCTTGAAGAACCATTTGAAAGGTGGTGAATTCACTGGAATTATATTTCCCCTTTCTTGATTGCCTGACAACATGCTTCCTATTTAAGGAATATTGCATGTTTTCGTTGTCAGTTGTTCACTGATAAACTGCTTTACAGATTGTGATGAAATAATTTGGCAATCATTTTCTCCAAGCCACACTATTCCCAGCTCATTTATGCTTTCAACCTTTCCCTCTTGCCAAAAAGAATAGCCCTAGCCACTTGCTTCAGAAGGAAAGAGGCAAGATTTATTTTAAGTGGCACAAAAGTTTAGAACAGAACATTACAAGAAATCAAAGGTTAGAACAGAACATTACAAGGAATCAAAGGGTACCATGGAGCAGAGGAAGAGAAACTGGGGCTTCCTGAAAAGATGGAAGACCAAAAAGGACACACTAGAAAGGAAAGAGGGAAAACTTGTGTCCTATAGATGTTGTCAGGAAGAGCAAAGCTGTCCCACTAACCATACGTCAGCTGTTTTACAGTTGGTATTCCAGTCACCTCTATGAGAAGATCTTGAGGACTTGGAAGAAGATTTGGTGTTTCTTTGAGCAGAGATGCAGATTCCATCCCCTGTTAAAAGTAACCACCACCAGGAAAGGGAAAACATAAATGGAAATGCTCCTGACCTGCCCCAAAAATTAGCCCACTCAGGAAAGTTTTGGAGAGTAAGTAAAGGGCTAAAAAGAACAGCGAAGGGAAGTGATTTAACAAAAATGGGATCTTAGAACTCTGAAAATAAAAGAGCAAAACAAGAAGAGTCAAAGTTAAAATTATTAACAAAGTTCCTCAGTGAAAGTATTAGGGATGGCTTTAAATAATACTTGAATTTATGACCACAAAAAATTTTTTCCACAAAAAAGTGAGTATTTCAATGGAACTTGCTGATGAAAAATGGGAGACAATGTATGATCACAAGCTGGTTACAATTTATAACAGAAGAATTACACAGTTCAAGCTTAGATAAAGAACTGTATGGACTAAAGCGAGCTGCTTATCAAATGGATGAATGCTTGACATATATATATATATATACATGTATATATATATATATGCCTACTTGTCCTCAACACCATATTACAACTGCTCCGCAGAAAGTTTTCACCTACCAATAGGCACATAAGCCTGTAAGCAAGCTCCAGGAAAGCCCCATATAGAGTCATATGAGTATCATCTCAGACATGACCATTACCAAACTCCACCTAGTTTTCTTGAAGTTGTTTTTTTGTTTCAACCCCACTATTTTTAGCAGACAGTTCCTCCAGAACTGTGATTGTCATGCTTAGAAATATCCTTTAAGTCTTAGTCTAACATCTTTCTTGATCAATTTATATCCCATTTCTCCTTGGGCCCATACTTTGACAAATAAGTGTAATTCTTTGCTTGCTTCTTAAAACAGACCCAAAAACTTTCATTAATAATAACTGAGTGAAGCAGACATTTTCTGGGGCTGATCCATTAACACTGTATTTAAGGAAGGCCTGAAGAGCTTTCTAGGCACAAGACGGTACTTGTGTTTATGAGTCTGAGCCCTCATTAATATTTCACCTATATGGAAACGCTGATGTGACATTATACACAGAAAAAACTTGGATGCTATTGCCCTGTCCAGGATACTGGCTTATGGAAACACAGTTTTAGGCAGCGCATCTTGGTACCTATGCAAACAGTTGTGTAACAGCAATACTTGGACTACTTTATTCTTCTTGTATTGATGAGCCCAACACCACGGGTTTCCAGGAAAAAAAGCATGGAAACTACATGAAGCTCTCTCCCTGGCTGCCTGGAGCATCTGGGGATGGCTCCCAGCTGAGCCTCGGCTGAGCAACTGGTCAAATTTGTATCATCAGTAACACAATGCCTGAAGTATTTCACAGCTAGTTTGAAGAATCACACTTACTTTCTTGGACTTGCAAGCTATAATCTTCTGGCAAACTTCTCCAAGGGCTTTAACAAAATCATGGTTATTTGTTCTAGCAACAGACTTTTTCCAGGTAGCAAACTCTACAGAATTTCTTCCACCACATGATATACAGCAAAATGTAGATGCAATGCTGAGAGTTAATAAGTGTAGCTAAGCAGATCTGCACGTCTTTATTTCAGAACTACTGCAATTTGCTTTGCAGCATGTTTTCAAATGTGCTTACACTGTTTTGCTAAAATCATTATGATAAACCTGTATCTGGGCATCAGATATTTCTGCTAAATGCAGAGGAGGGCTTGTAAATGTTTTAGACTTCCTCTGACTCTTCTAACCTTTTGATCTGTCGTAGTCAATAAAGACTACTTAGGTCTAAAGGGAGCATTCAGTTATTTGGTCTTTTCCCCAATTATTTGAATCTCCTTGATTCAGAGCATTCATTAGGGAAGCATACTAACCAATGAATGTTAGCATTCACTGCAAACTATATACTTCATCCAATACATCTTAAACTAGATTATTTTAATGATACTCTAAATGAGGCATTTGCTTTCAGATGATCCGGGCAGAAGCAGCTTCATGATCATTCTCTTTTATGTATGTAAGTTTGATTGTTCAGTACCAGAGATAAAACAAGAAATATGCATATGAGCTAGAAACAAACCTCAAATCTCCTGCTTCTCAGACTCGAGCTTTAGGCACAGTGTTATTTCCCTCTTCATATACTTGGTGAGTGACTTCCTGCCTTCGTAGAGTTCAATTCCAAATCTTCCATGATTTCCAAAAGCCCATAGAGTCACTGTTTCATATGCAGTACAGGGCAAACAAAGGAAATAAAGAGCACATCATGACTGCTGTCCAGTTATTAGGCTTCTTAAGCTCTTGGGAAAATATTTAATGGACATTTCTTTCTGGATGATGCTGTACTAACAGATTCTGTCAGAAAAGGGATTACAAAAATATGTGTAGACAAGCTTACATGCACAAATCTGTACTGCCAGCGTCTGTAGCTGATCACGTACAACGACTCTAATCCTGAACATTAACTTTGGAGAAAAATTAAAGAAGAATAACAGAGAAAGGGCTGTGGCGAAGGTCTCCCAGTGACATCCAAGAAGAGGAATGGCAATTCCCCAGACCAGCATCCTTCCTGGACATCCTCTTCCATCCAGCATGTGAACCTCCCCCCAGTACTTTTGCCATAGTAACTCAAAGTTCCCATACAGCTTTTCATCAGGAACCACTCCAATTCCCTGTTCCTGCTTCCTATGTAACTAGCATTGACTGGAGCATGCTCTGGAAAGCCACTGCCACAATAGCTTAAGTTCCAGGTTCCAGAGCTGCTAGTGAAAGACAGGCTTGAGAATTGCAACACAAAATCTGTAGCATTGCCCAGTTTAAGGCACTTAAGACACTATGCAACGTAGCTGTACTTCATTAGGCTTGCATACCAGCATAGTGGAGTGCAGCAAGATGGTAAACTCCCTAATTTCTTGACCCTTACCTACCATCCACACTAAAAGCTCTTGTTTGCCTTTACAGTTGTGCATATTTTAAAGCTACTTCTGCACTATATAAGCAATGTAATGACACATCACAACAACAAACATCAATCACTTGCCACAAATAATGCATGGAAAACAACTAGGATTGACCCTTGTAGGAAGAAAGTTGTTCATACAAACTTTTCAGGAAATACAAATAATGAAGCCATTCTTAAAAATTAACAAAGTTCAAGAACATTTTGTGAACAGGAAGAAAAAAAGGCTTAGTTCTTTAGATACTTTATTCACAATAAATAATTTAACCACATGTACTTCAAAGACAGTGGTTTGGAAATGCTATATTATACAGTGTGGAATCTATCGCCAAAACCTCATTCAACTTAAGGACTGTAGTTCATAAACAGTTTTTTTCAGGAACATGAATGAACAAACCATGCTCTTCAAGTGTCATTGTGTGTGGCTGTTGGTAATAGAGATCTGTGATGCTATCTTCTGGAAAAACACTACTGAAATTTTGAAGTCCCTGAACTTTGTACTTGTACTCAGATAACAAAGTGCCCAAGAACACCAAAACTTACTATAAATTTCCTCTCAACAGTGTCTACTTTACCAAAATAAGAAACAACAATTCTCTGCTAACATTGAGCCATTCACAAGACAATGGGTGACAGGGTAGAAAGAATAATTTAACTTGTCAGCTTATTCAATAACTGTACCGTTTCTTGAACTGTCCATGTCTATGACATCGTGGCAAAGTATTTGCCTAAATAACTGGCAGCAAAATTGCTCACATAATTAGTGGAGTGTCCCTAATGATGACTTAGGGTTCCCAGCTCAGAAAAAAAAAGCCAAAAGGAGTTTAAAAATCTGCTATAGCAACCACATTACTATAGGAATAGTAATGATGGAAATCTTGCAATAGATAGGAATCTATCATAAATGCTGAATGAGATTCAGTACTGAACTACAAGTACCTGAAAAGTACATGCTTTTAAAAATGGCTTCATAGCATTGCCCAGTCATACCTGTGTCACCCTTTAGATATAAGTTAATCAATGTAAAAAATTACTTCATAGGCCAAATGCCCAGGAGAATATATGCTTCGCAGGATGGAGTACACCAAAAATGGGGGACAGCTGTAACTGATGGACACTGCATTGTTAAAGGAATAACAATCAAATCTCTGCCCTGTGTGTTTGCAGTAGGTGGTACATGTGCTAGGCTGCTAGTATGTTCCAGGAGAAGGCAGAGATAAGATAGGAAGAGGACTTTTCTTCCTCTGCTTACTGTGTTCACTGAAACATAAAATGGAAAAAAAGAAGCATTTTATGGAGTTGGATCAGCAAACTACACATCCCCCAGCACCTAGATCCTGGTAAATGGCACCGATATGATACATTGCTCTGTTCTTCTCGTACATCTTTAACCTCACTGCAGACCTGCTCCTTAATCCATCTCTCATCCACAAGCAGAACTGTACTGTTTGTATAACCAGTATGAGGAAGCTAAGCAGCAGGAGCAAGGGAAGATTTTAGACAAAAGGTATAATTTGAAACAGAATACAAGATGCAGAATAGCTCTACTGTTATTGTTACAATAAAGTTCCTTATTCACTGTTAGAAGAGAGCTGCTGACCATTTTTTCATGACTGATTTATTCCAATATAAAAGCATTCTGAATGGCTCCAACCTTCAATTGCATAAAACAAATCAGTCTATAAAGACAGCTCCTTGTTTAACCTCCAATTTTTAATTTTCTTCCTGAAATGCTATTTCAGTTTCAGTCTGTAACAGGTAGGAGTCTGTTATGGACCACTAACTTTTTCCACAGCAAATGTGTAATAACTTTACAGGGGTTTTGTGTAGTCCAGCAGAAATAGAAACAAGCAAAAACTTAAAAGACCATTTCTGGCTTACGTTGTCACTAGATACTAAAATCCACTTCTAGCCATTGATAAGTCACATTACCATGCACTCAGAGGGTTCTATCAACACTCACACAGCATAAAACACCTGTTTTGAAAGTAACGAAGCATGAAGCTACCCACATTTTTTTTGAAAATTCTAAGCCATTCATTCCTGAAGTGACTTTTTAAGCAGTATTTGTTTTGCTTATACCAAATGCATGATAGTTTGATCTGGGAGGTTATAAAGTTTTAACAAGCATTCTTTGGGAATGTTTGGATATTTTCTTGATGTGTTGCCTCTTACGTCTGCTTCTAGTTTATCAAGAACCAGATGAGGTAACCTCATGCTGTACAGTTCAAATATTCTTACACGCTGCTGGAGTCCTCAATTTGGTGGAAGTTACCACAGCTTGAGAAATGCTGCTCTCAGACTCAGTTTCATCATTTTTGTTTTGTGATTGCTTGTTTATTTCTCTGTGAAAAGTTTTCAGAAGGAAAACTAAGAGGCCAGTATATGGGTACGGAGAATGCTAAAGCGGATGTAAAATGAACACCTAAAGTTAGATAAACAACAAAGTTATTCTTTCAACATGAACTACATCCATTCCCAATGCATAGGGACACAGTAGGACTGGAAGGGATGACCTAGGTCATTGTTTTCTTAGGAAACCATAACATATAATCTAACTCATAAAGTCACAACATTTCATCAGAAATTGATTAGTAGGTTGGCACCTTTCCACAGCATCAGAAAGAACAATGTGAGAAAATAAATTGTGCATACTTCAATAAAACATGAACCACATGAGAAATAATTTCCTAAAATTAAGCTCAGGATTAGGAATGCTGCATAAAAAGTTTAACATCCAAAAGAGATACATGATTAGGAAAGCAGTTAAGACATCAAAGAACTGAAAATCACCAGAACCTTTTATCATCCATGTTTTTGGTGTAGTAATTTCTGTGTCTGCACAAGGGATTACCATAGCCCCATTATGTAGTTCTACAAGGAGACACCAGTGAATGGATGACACATAGGAAAACAAAACAAAATTTTAAGTCCAGACCAACGAAATGTTGATCTCCATCCAGCTGTGTGGAGATCATTAATATTTATGATGCCAAACCTAACCTCTGACCATTTAGTCAACCAAAAGGGATAAAAATGAAATACGGGAAGTGCAATAGCTCAAATTTTGATTCACGAGTTCATTGTGGAGACTGCTAAATGTAAGAAAAGAATCTGTGGAGTAATGTGAACAGATTAAAAAAGACCTATGATTCAATCCCATAGTCATGGTTATGGAAAGTTCAGGATTGCAAACAGCTTCTATAAATACCTATGTCCTCTGTCATTCTGTCCTCCAAACCAAAAACCACCATGGTTAAGGGTGAGTTACTCCCATCCCCTGAAACACCAAAGGGTGCTGAGCTATTGTCCTTCCTGGTCCTTACTAGGAGCTGGTAATGGATCATAGTTTGCTCTTTTTTACATGCTTATGCAGACCATTGTTGCCAAATTATATGTATATTTGTACAACATGTGGCTTTTGGTATGTTCAAATCCCACTCCAGCTACCTGCAAGGGGGACGTCTTTCACAAAAACTAAATGGGTTGTTTACAGCCAAGATAAAGAGTGACCTAATTGCTTGAGTGTCTCTTTGCTTCCTCGCCAGGGGATGTCCCAGGGGTCACTGCTATCTTCAAAGCTGAAGTGCTGTAGTCACTTGGGAGATAAATGTTTAAAATGGAGAGCTTCATTAAGAGTTGAACTTGTGAATTACAAAAAACTCATTGTATGAACATTTGAAACTGAATAGACTCTTCCAGGGAAAAAGACACACCTAAGTACAAGGTTGACCTGAGAGCAAGATCATAGGACCTTGCCAACATAAGGACTGGTTTGCAGCTAAAATGGCTGTGTGGGAATCCTGACGTCTTGTTGTATGGATGTTACACAGTGGGTCTCCTGGGTTTGAACTGACTGTGTTAGGTTGTCGTGAGGGCCAGTGGCTCCTTGGGGTCAGGCACTGGGAGCCATGGGGGCTCCCCAAATTGGGAATCAGATGGGCAAGGCCTTGGTGGTGAGCAGTCCAGCTCAGTAGGGCTCATGGCTGGGCAGGGCCGGGCTGTGTGGAGCTGTAGATCAGCCCTGCTGCGGCACCACTGTGGCAGGGGCTGACAGCCTGGAGGGCTAAAATGGGGGTCCTGGGCCATGGGCAGGGTGGGGGGAGTGCCAGGGAACTGAAATGGGGTCCTGGGCCATGGGCAGGGTGGGGGGCAGCACTGGGCTATGCTGGGCAGGGTCACTAAGGCCTGTGGATGCCTCCATGGCCCTGATCCACTGGTAGCTATAAACTTTAATTTTATCTGACTTTATCTAGATTTTATTATTGTAATAAATGGCATCTTAATAAATTAAGTTGTTTACCCTTATCTTAGTGTTTTTCTAGTCATACAGGTGATTTCAGCGTGCCTCAGAAAATCCAAATACCTATCTCCCAAAGGACTGGCAGTCCATGATAACAGTCCACCGCTGCTCTACTGTTATACTGCCCAGCTCCCAGTGCATGATCAAGGTTATCAAAGAAGCAGCAGAATATTCCTCCACTAACCTGAATTTTAGAGGCAAAAGGAGAAGTAACAGACTGCAGTATGTGAATGGAAAGAGGAATGTAAGCTAAGAAGTACTGGTGAGTATTCTTCATGAGTCCTGAAGAGTACTGAAGAGTACTTGGATCTAGGGAGGGCTGTGCTCTCTCAAAATGTTCTAATGTCAAACAAAACCCTGTAATGACCTTAAAAGAAGTGGGCAAAGACAGAATTTTGCAAAAAGCCGTGAAGGAATGAATTAGACGAATAAATGAGAATGCATTAGTCTTTCTTCATAAATCTCAAATCATTCAACAGCAAATACAGTAGCCTTGCCCTCTTTTACAAATAGGTGAAAACCTACACCAAACTGATCTCATTCAGGGATACCTAATCCCCAGTGGCAATGCTAGAAACCATGCTGTTCATTGCACATTATATTGTACTGATTTTCCCTTAAACTTTCTCCTTTTCTACAGAGGGCTCTGTAACCTGCAGATGAATGCCATTCAGCATTGAATTTTTATGAATACAATACTTTTCTGTGATAGTTCAAAGTTCTAAGAATAGGGCATGTGAAGATGTAGACAACAGCGGTCTATTTCTAAAGGGCAAATCTACACAGAGCCAAAATATTAGAGTCTGAAGAGACTTCATAGTTTTCCAAGGCCACCCAGAAGCAGAATTAATGAGTGTTTTCAGTACACCTTCTTATGTACATCTGCAGAAATGACTCTTCCATGAATGAATAGAAAATAAATCTCAGGCACACTGTAGAAAGTCCACAGAGAGAGATGAATTTAATGTATATTTTGAGATATACTATTTAAAAAGGAATTATCTTAACTTTAAACAATTGAGACTTCAAAAGTTAAGGTGCTCATTTTGGAGAACAACTGTCACAGTACAAATCCCATTTCACTAATTTAGACACTAACAGATGGCTACAGACTAGAAATAAATGAATTATATTTATCCAGCAGCTACTGTCCTTTCCTGGCATGTTCTACCTGACTGAAGGCGTCATAAAATATTGCCAATAATTCTTTGGTGATTGCTGTTGTGCTGTATTTTCTCTCAACATTACCTTTCCTATTGTTATTTTTGACATTTTTTTCCTGTGCTATAGTAGTCTTAGCAGCTGACCTTTTAGAGCATGTATTTTTATTCTGACTTTCACGTGTCTTAACTATTGTATAACAAAAACCTGCTTCACTCAGTACTGAGCAACTTTCCCTTGTAGAGGCCGTGGCAAGAGGTATGGGCTGACAGACTCGTCTCTGTGTCTCCTGATATTATTCATTGTGGAATCCTGGGCCCACGCTAGTCTCCATGGTCTTTTCAGTTTACATTCCTTGTTCTCGAAGATGCCAAGAAACAGCAAGAAAGCATTTATTAAATTAGACAGGGAGACATTACAAAACAGGAAGGGAGCTGGATGGATGAGTATTTATCTTCAGAAGGTCCCAGTGAAAAGATTTGTTCAAATTGCTGGAGATTATTCGGTTTGGTAAGCTATAGCCTTCTACCACACTTCGGTTGGCTAAGCTTCTCTTTTTAAATCACTTGCGCAGTTGTGGCCTTTATGGAAGTACAAAGAAGTTTGTCACTTTAAGTGGGACTATACAGGTGCAATGGGGTGAACTTATTGTTTATTTGCCATCTGTGGGAAACTGTTCCAAATAAAATGAAGATGACAAAGAGATTGACAGTTTTTTTTGTCATTTAAGATCTTCCTTTTTTCAAACAGGTAAAAAACATGTATAACTCCAATTTCAAGCTCAGCTGAAATGAAATATCTGTTGCATTCTAAACTCAGAATGAAAGATTACTTTCTATGGGCTCTATTCAGCAAAAAGTCCAATTTTTGTGGTTTTGGCAATAGTTTCCTTGTGGGCTACAATGGTTTAACTTTCACTGAGCTGAAGTCTCAATCAAGAGCCAGACTTTTCTCCACACCTCTCCCGTGAGAATCAGCCTGGAGGTTCTGGCAGCAGTTCTTTACTAGTATTGAAAAGATGTCATGATCCCAAAGCACAGAGTTTTGCTTTATATCATCTACTCATATCTGCAGTCTACCTTAACTCAGTCTTTACACTGGTCAAGCATTCGTGTTAGCATATATATGCTTAAACAAAAAGCAAGAAATAACCAGCTACTTTCTTTTTTGACAATATATGGTTGGAAGCAAATATGAGTAACATAGAGTGGAAAAAAAGTGTAATACCATAGATGATGCAAGTATCTGCAAACTAGCTTGCTAAAGACAGAAAATACAGAGTTAAGGTGAAACTTAAGAACCCCAAATACATTAGCATGTGGAAATACAGGGGACATACCAAAGCAACTGTAAATTTACTTATCTTACAGGCTTCTACTACATTTCTTTTGGTTTTACGTCCTCTTTAGATTGAGGCATACACTGTAATATACAATGCAATTATGACAAAGAGATTCCAGTGTTTGTGATACCAGATTAAAAAAAGGAAGCTTTTAAAAGACCTTCAGTTTTCCCAGTGTTGCTTAATTGCAAGAAAAAAAAAAGAAGTACCTTGGTTCTCTCTTTGTAACTTAATATTATAACAATTCCGCTACCTTATCTCAGTTTCTGAGGTTCAGGGTGATAAGAATTGCATAATGTGCAGGAGCTAATTTATTCTCTGTAGGATATACAAGCCTTCAACAACAAGCTGTAACAACTGTCTGGAGTAATACACTGAGTAGCAAATATATCAGTACAACTAATTTTCCCTAATTTTTGTACTTGTGACTTTGCAACCTACAAAACATTCAGCATATTCGTATATGAATTATATAAACATGTATTCTATAGATCCACACATTTTAATGCAGATGGAATATTAGGTGAGTTTGCAATTTTAATATGCCATGGAAAAGATGAGATAAAAGGTACATGCATTGACAGTGCCCCTAGCCCAATAACATAACATTGATTCAAATGCATATTCTCACAGGGTGTATGGGTAAACAGAAGCATAGGGAGTTCCAAAATCTCCTAACTTCCACTAAAATGAATGTAAATTATGTGCCTGGGGACATTATGCATTCAAAGTATTTGTGTGCAACTGTAAATGTCCAAATGGCCTTTAAAATGTAGCTGTAAAACCTGATCCTGATATAAGAAAAATTCCAAGTAAGAAAGAAGTAAGACAACATCTTCCAGCCACTAGGCCTATGTTCTTCTTCTGTTCAGTAGCAATGAGCCGGTAGGCTGAAATGTGCCTAGTTCTTTGGATATTTTGAAATAGACTACAGCTGGTACAAAAGTTATGCATTTTTCCAGGTATTCGTAAGTTCATCCCCACAAGCAGACAAACCAATTCCGTGTACAGGTCTAAAGGTGAAAGATTTAACAAGATCTGGAAACATTTTTTAATGCTGTAACATCAAGTTCATCCTTTACAATGTTTTCTGTTAAAGAAACAATTCTGGTATCTGAAACAACACAATATTTTTCCCTGTTTGCCTCTAGAAAGTAGCAGTGGTATCTTAAGATGCAGGACCACAAACAAAACACCATGGAAGAAGCTCAGACTTAGATCAGTTGTGTTGCAACAGTTGCTTGCAAGCATGCACTGTACATCACCCCACATTTATCCCAGGGTACAAGAACACACATAAACTGTTATTGGGAAGAATAGCTTTTGTGCTGCAAATTCCCATCTAACCTTACCATATTTGTTGGTGTGCCAGTGACTTGTGATTGGATGGGAAGAGCTGAATAGGTTAAGAGAGTCTATAAGACTTATGATTTGCCCAGAAAGAGATGGCATAAATTTACCCAGTTAAGTCCCTTCAGGAATTTTAGGAGCAACATGCATCATTCTAAGCTTCTCAATGACCCTTCCCAAGAAAAGGCAATTTTTTGTGGTTGCTTCAGATAGGAGAGAAGTGCATCATTGTCACTTAAAGGTTAATGGCGATGTGGAAGATTTGCCCTGGTGAGCTGTAGATAGACAGAAGGCGTTACAGGTGCATATTGCCATAGGTCTCATTGGAAGTTCAGGAATATGAAAGAAATATTGGAAAAATTCCTACAGTCAAGTCAAAGGACATCAAAGAGACAAACAGTATGGAAGTAGAAACTAGGAGGAGAGCTTGCTATGAGTGGTAGGTGGATTTATGTCAGGACTAACCATTATGAATCTCTGGTTATGGATCTAGATTGGTAGATTCAGGTGAGTTAAACATCTGCCCTAGTTTAAGTGGTAGCCCGTAAGAAATATGCATGAAAGGAAAAATTTGGGACATTCTATTCATGTAGCCATAGACACAGATTTATACATGAAGAGGAGAAGGTGGCAGAAATTAGTTTGTTTCAACACTGAAAAAGGAGGAAGGACATTTAGCAGAAGGAGATTTATCTAGGGAAGCTGCAATACAAGATAGAATATACACAGCGGTCATCATATGAGAAGAAGTAACACCTTAGGGATGCTTATAGCATCAGTTACTGGGGAATTGTATGTGATTTCCACCTACATCACCCACATATGAAGAAGATGTAGGAGACACTGCTCTACTATAGTGTCCCCACCCAGCACAACTACAGCNCCTTCCCCTTCCCCTTTCTGAATTTTTGAGAACTGGCTTTGGAATGGACTGCAGAGAGCAGCCCAGGATGGACTGCATTAGGCTGGGCTGCCTGCGACAGCCTGGGTATTTTCAGTAAGTGGTTCAGTAGCAGGCACAAGTCTCCATCACCTGGCTCAGCTGAACAGGATGGGAGGGAACCTGTTCGCAGGCACACGGGGAGTGTAATAGTTTGTCTGAACAAAACCATACCCCAAAACTCCTGTCTCGGTGTGGTTGGAAACTTTGTTGTATATCAGGAGAAATCCAGACAAAAGGGCAGTTCCAAGACACTACAATGGCAGCTTAATACAGTGTGACTGACAGCGTGAAATATAATCTAAAGTAATAATTTTCTGTATTACCAAAATCTTGCCAGGTAGCTGATGGTTCTATTAGAAATGGACAATTTCAGGATACCCACAAGTAGTATGTCACACAGCATCATTTAACACCTGCTCATCTTTAGTTTTTATAGGATGATTTCCACAATTTAAATAGTAAAGAAGGTTCTAGTTTTCCTGCTATCTAATGAAACAGGTGCTGTGTCCATTTGAAAACAAATATTTTATTCTACTAATTGACTCAAGAGCAGCAAAATCCGTCCATCCCAAGAATCTTCATTGCTCTTCTTTTGAGTTTTTATAAGAGTTGTAAAAAAGTCATTACTGCTCATAGCATAAAAATATTTTCCCATTAAAACAGTGGCCTGCTTTTAATAAATCCCAAAGTTATTGTTGGCACTGGGTTTCCAACATGTAACCAAATGAATATTTTTTTTGTGTGCAAGTCATGAAACTTAATATACTCTGTAAAACTGTTCAAATCCTTCAACAACTCATTTAGTCTATGCAGATGTCAAGAGAGATGAAGCTGTATTTTAAACTATTATATAGCTATGATTGACCTTTCTTTCATTATTATTATCTCCATAACTAGGAGAGGTTGTATTGGCACCATTTCTACTGGGTTGCTGTGGAAAGGGAAATTTGCCTTCTGTGCTATCAAGAGGGTAACCTACTTCAGAGCTTTACCTGCAACTGTGGTACATTTTATCAGATAGATAATAGCAGTATCTAGGGGAATATTTTTTCTTTGTCTTGCAGCTTAGTCAGGTAAATTGTTGGTAATCTGACAAGTATCCCTGAGCTAAAATTTCATCCACTAAAGTCAAAGAAAATGTAGTCATTGCATCTGATACTGCTGCAATTTCACCCCATGTTTTTAAATCACAAAAGTTATTCCAGAAAGGTCTGTTTCAGTCAGTCATTTCTGCACCTGAAAGAACAGGTTTGACCGTGCTCTCAGCTTCATTCCACATGAAAAGCTCTTCATTGAACCATGGTAAAATATTTCATTAATGTTTTTTTTTATGACCACAATATTTCACATTTACAGTGTGAAATATCTTTCATGTAATTTGATTATGGCTCCCGTTCAATAAAGCACCCTTATTCTGGAACAATATACAAACCACAGCTATCTTGCACTGCATGCCCCACCATTTCTGAGTGCTTCAGCAAATGGCTGGTACTCAGCACTTCCCTGGGAACCCACACTGTGGTGGATTTAACCAAAATTAAGTGAGTAATTATGATAAAGGATTTACCTATGCCTAAGTGACATAAACACACAGACAATACCTTCAGAAATCTCCAGCCTAGGTGTGAAAACGATTTGGCATACTGAGATACTATCACCACTATCTTTTCTTTGGGCTTTTTAAAATTAAAATAGCCATGCCTGTTGTATTTAACGCTGTACTCAGCACCATCCCAGATACAGCCAAAAATTTGACAGCCAGCTCAAACTTACGCTCCTCTTGAGATGCATCTCCAGATCCTCATAATTTGGATAGGAGTTAACCATCTTTTTCCTTAGTGCTGGGAGCTTTTGTACCTTCAAAGGCACCTAGTTTACAGCACCCTGGGAACATGCAGGCTGAGAAGGGACATACATCTGAGCTTCAACAGCATCTGAGTTGAGGTTTTCATAGGATTATACGGTGTTCAAATGGCTTTCCCCTGGAAAGACACCTAAAATTTATACAGGTCCCATTTTTGGTGCCAAGCAGGCATGCTGTGTCTTCCCTGAGAAGTCTGAAAAGACAGCAGAACTAAATTAGGCATATATCTTTACAGTTAGCTATGCTAATAACAATCCCATGTTTCAGAAATTGTAAGGCCTAAGGGGATCATCATGATTATCATGATTATAAAATCTTATTTATAGGATGACAGTGTTAAAGAAACTCATCAAACTCATAACCCTTAGTTGAACTGTAGTATGTATTCTAGAAAAGTATTTAAAGACTTTAGATGATACAGAGCATACCAGAAGTGGGAGAGAGTCTCAGAAAATAAGCCTTGCCAAAGGTTGTTCTCAGTATAAGGTGGAAAGATAGGCTGCCTGAAAGGGTGGTTTATAACAGAAACCTACCTGCAACTTTACAGCACATCTAGGACTGCCTTCAGAGACGTCCATCTATAATGTGGAATGTGTGCCCTTGAGTTTGGTTGCCTTGATTACATCTCCTCTGCCTGATGTGGCTGCTCAATGCTTTTCATCAGATAATATCCACATAGAGAAGGCTGAGCAGTTCCCAGATTCAGAAAGCAAGGCATAATCATTGATCAGATAACTTAAAATGCCATTTTAAAAATGGGTTTCCATTTCTATATTTCTAAAATCCTTCTCACCACCCATGAACGCCAGCAAAACCCAGGTGGATTGTGAGTGCTCAGCACTTCAGGATGAGCTGCGTAATGGCCAGTAGCTCAGAGTGACTTCTGTTTTCTCAAATTGAAAGGTTTGGTGACTAAAGGCTCAACCTATGGCCCTTAACAGTTATAAAACTTGGCCCACCCATAGAGTCAATTTTCTGAAAATTTTCCACAAGTGATTTGCTGACAGGGCAGAACAGACTTAAAGGATTGTTTAAATAAGCTGGCACAGCACCGGTGACCAAACCAGTCACTGAGCAGCCTACGTGAACTTCTCTCACGGGCAGAGCTGGCGGCGCTGCCGGTAGAGGCAATGCCTGAGGAGCTGCTGCAATGGCTGCCCTTGTCCTTCCTCAGGAAATTCCTCAGCTGGCAGCCATTTCATCAGAGGGACGCTTTCTCCTCCTTCCTTCGGAAATCAGTTCCAAGGGTTTCTTTTAACCCCGACCGCAGCTTCCCTCCATGTACTAACGAAGCGGTGAGCAAAGGAAGCACTCCAGTCAGCTCTGCTCCAAAGGGCAGGCAGAAGTTGCAATGCATAAATGGGGAAAAACGTGCCGGGGGAGGCGGTGTGTGTTGCATGCGAGTGGCAGGGAACTGACACCAGAAATGTTGGTGGCAGCGCTTCAACCTGAAGCCAAACCTGCTGATTTCCCCCTTGTTCAAAGCAGCCTACACCAGCAAATAAATATATGATAAAGGAGTCAAAAGGGGAACACTGTGTCTCAAAGAATGAGAAATAAGACATTGTGACCGTCTACAAATCCTTCTTTAGTGTTCTTGTATGAAGTGTTCATATACACATATTTTTAAAGGAAGCTCTTAGGAAAAAAGAAACTCCAGAGTGCAACTAAAGCTGTGTTTTATTTACTGCCTCTTTTTTTTGGTGAAAGTTATGTACTGTACTTTAGGGTTATTGGAAGTATTAATTACAAAAAATAGCTCAGGTAGTTTACAAATAATAATACAAAAACAATACCCCACAGAAGTGGGGTAAAATTAACATGACTCTGTCTATTTTATAGGAGGACCCCTAGAAATACAAACTTCATCCTCCAGAATTACCAGGAGCTAGAATTAGAATCCTTAACAAAGTTGTTTTGATCTAACCCCAGATTATAATTAATAAGAAGCCTGATAGATACCTACTACATCATGCTGCGCTGGGGCAGAGGTAAGGTTGTTTGGTAGCTTTTCATGTGAAAAAATATATGTTTCTATATTGGGTTTTTAAAATCTTACTTTCATAATATTTTCTGGTCTTACAATGTTTGTTTTAGGAATACCACAACAGCCTCATAAAGGGATTTCATGCCAAATCACTGCTATGTATGTACTCTCAAACTCATTGTATATTTTATCTGGGAATGTGTATGTGTGTTCAGTCACTTGATGCAGAACAGTAAAACAGCAATCAGAAATTTCTTTTCAGTATCAAAGTGAAGTTACAATCTCTTCCCCTGAAAAGGTGTGTTCACAGACAGGCATCTGGAGAAGCCCATCACTGTATCAGACATCTGTACCTACACAAAGTCAGTGTCTGCCCCTGCAGTTACCTTGGAAGGTGATATCAGTAAGATATTTCAGCCGAAGGATGATATATAGCTCAAATTTTTCTTGCATTTTTGACTGATTTTAGTTTAATTTGTAAAGCCATACCCCTAAAAATTTTCTATTTCTTGCATCATCCTTGAATTTTTAATTTATTATTTAGAAACTTTCTCTATTTTCCATTTTAAAGTGTAGCCGTTGCCCATTTCCTTTATTTGTCTCTGTTTTTAGAATATACCATTTCCTACAATGATGTCCCTGCCAAAAATAAAAATTACTTTCTCAGCTGACTAATTTCAGTACCTTTGCAATAAATTTCTCCTTCAGAGCATCATAACTCAAATAACAGCGATGAGTTCAAAACAGCTTTATAAATGGTGTACAACTAGACAAAAATATTTGTCAGCATAATTTCACATCTCTGCCATCTCTTTTGGACACAGACAGGAGATTTATTTTCCAGCAGCATCTGAAGCAATGGCCTCCACTTTGTATATACGATTATTTGTGTCAAAGCAATTTTGCATGCTTTTCAGCCGTTCTGCTTAAGGGTGGCTCAGATCTATGACATTTTGCAGTTGCATGCTGGGAGAAGTAGTCCCCCACAGGGCATACTTCCCATATTAAATGGATTACAATCTCCCCATTTTCTGCATATCTGATTTAGACCTTCAGCTCCATGCAAGCTGCCAGTGCAATTGCTCAGTTGGGCAACATTTGGATGTTTCTCTCTTAGGTTTTCCAGTGTGTTTTAATATACAATATCTGTTCTGTTCAGATCTTGGCTGTGTTGAACTTTCTCTTCTGGAACTGCAAAATATCATAAGTTTGGCTGCCTAGCACCACTGTCTAATGTAATACTCCCTAGTCCGTCTTTAAAAAGCCTGCCAAAGTCAGATTACTGCAAACATGAAGATCAGATACGTCTAATATAACTTTAGAAAAACCATGTGCTGTTTCCGCATCACTATTATTGTTCTGGAAAGAAAAGCAACAAAAAGGATTTGACATCTACTGTCTGCTCTGGCAGTTGTCGTGGCTACTTAGAAGAGAGATGTATAAAGCATATGGCAGTCCTGCAGGACATCTACACTTATTTTAATGCAAATTCTAATAACGCTGCAAATCTCATTTACAACCCTATATTGCTTTCTTCATAAAAACAAAACAGAACAAAAACTTTCAGAATCTATTATCTTTCCATACTGAAAGTGTCCATACCTGACACAACCAAAGACTTTTCCCCCACAGTTAAAGGAAATGCTGCCTCCTATTTCTCTGTCAACCTAACATGAAAACGGTCACAGCAGTGGCTCAGGAGAGGTGTATGTTTTTCAGATGTACACTTATCTGTTCCTCACTGAGGTACAGCCATTGTAATATTGAAGAAATGTTTCAAATTATAAATGTAAAAGCAATAGAAAATATGTTCTGTGTATCCTCAGACAGAATCCTCCTGACTGCAAGAACATTTCTCAGGTTAATTAAGTTGAGAAACATTGGTAAGCTTGATTGGATAAGGGATTTCTTTCTGAGAGATGCACAAGTACTTCGAATTTCATGAAGCTCTGAAGAAAACCATCATAGTACTGTTGTTGTAGCTCATTATATTGTCCACAGAGCATAAAAAAATCCTCTGAAAGTCCACAGTGCTACAGATAAACCTTTTTTTCCTGTTATTAAAAAAGGATATTACAATGAGTTTTCTATAATTAAGTTACAGCTGTGCAAAATGTCTGCAGCCAGTATAGTAATTATCCTACAGCTAGTATGGCTCCCAGACTTTATTTCCAGGTTCTTCTGTCATTAAAAGTTGAGCTTTGGCACTGCTGAAGCCAGCAGGAGGAATGGTTACCTTGAACCATTTCAGTTTGGAAATTATTGCTGCAAAATCATTGGGACTGACCGAGGGCAAAGCAATACTTTGGCCACATTTGTTTTGCACCAGTGAGCTAATAACCTCACTGAAAAGGCAAATTTTACCTCTGTAGTGTTTGGATTACCTTTCCTTTTGCACTTCTTGTGAGGTCTGAACACCATCCTTCTAAGCAAAGCGGTGAACTCCACAATGCTTTGGGAGAAACCTGAGCTTTTTATGTAGACTTATTTCCATCAGAGGGAAACACAACAAAAGTACAACCACCTGTGAGGAGGATACAGACATGGCAGACTACATCCTGGGGGTTTATTCTCCAGTGTTTGGTCCACAGTCTGTGAAGTTAAAGAGGTGTAAACAAGACACCTTCTGGGAATTTCTGCAACACAAGATGCCTTCACTCCTGAAGTGTTGGGCATGCTTGTGGCATGTCTATCTTTCCATGTTTAGTGCTGACTGCTTCTTAAAAAGTTTAAAACTTATTGACTCCAGGAGCAGTGTGGTAGCCCTGTATGTTAGGGAATGTTTTGATTGTCTAGAGCTTAATGATGGTGATGATAGGGTTGAGTGTTTATTGGTAAGAATCAGGGGGAAGGCCAACAAGGCAGATATCATTGTGGGAGTCTATTATAGGCCACCCAACCAGGATGAAGAGGCAGACAAAATATTCTATAAGCAGCTGGGAGAAGTCTCACAATTGCTAGCCCTTGTTCTTGTTGGGGACTTCAACTTAAACAGATGTCTCCTGGAAATACAATACAGCAGAGAGTAAACAGTCTAGGAGGTTCCTGGAGCATGGGGAAGACAATTTCCTGATGCATCTGGTGAATGCCAACTACGGAAGGCACCCCACTGAACCTGTTGTTTGTGAACAGAGAAGAACTTACGGGTGATGTGACAGTTGGAGGCCCTCAGTAAGTCTGCAGATGACACCAAGTTGAGTGGGAGTGTTGATCTGCCCAAGGGTAGAAGGGCTCTACAAAGGGATCTGGACAGGCTGGATTGATGGGCCAAACCAAACTGCATGAGGTTCAATAAGGCCAAGTGCTGGGTTCTGCATTTGGGTCACAACAACTCCATGCAACATCACAGACTTGGGGAAGAGTGGCTGGAAAGCTGCCCAGCTGAAAAGGACTTGGGGGCGTTGGTCAACAGCCACCTTAATATGAGCCAGCAGTGTGCCTAGATGGCCAAGAAGGCCAAGATGGCCAATAGCGCCCTGGCTTGTATCAGAAATAGCGTGGCCAGCGGGACTAGGGAAGTGATTGTCACCCTGTACTTGGCACTGGTGAGTCCGCACCTCAAATACTGTGTTTGGTTTTGGGCCCCTCACTACAAGAAGGACATTGAGGTGCTGGAGCACATCCAAGGAAGCGCAACAAAGCTGATGAAGGGTCTAGAGCACAACTCTTATGAGCAGCGGCCAAGGGAATTGGAGTTCTTTAGCCTGGAGAAAAGGAGGCTCAGGGAAGACCTTATCGCTCTCTAAAGCTACCTGAAAGGAGGTGTAGTGAGGTGGGTGTCTGTCTCTTCTCCCATGTAGCAAGCGATAGGATGAGGAAATGGCCTCAAGTTTTGCCAGGGGAGGTTTAGATTGGATATTTTTATTCACTGAAAAGGTTGTCAATTGGAACAGGCTGCCCAGGGAGGTGGTGGAGTCACCTTCCCTGGAGGTATTTAAAAGCTGTGTAGATGTGGTGCTCAGGGACATTGTTTAGTGGTGGACTGGGCAGTGCTAGGTTGATGGTTGGACTTGATGATCTTAAAGGTCTCTTCCAACCTGGATGATACTATGAATCTATGATTGTAGCCAGAGAGCCTAAAAAGTGCCATAAAACCGATGTAGAGTGATTGAAAAATATGATGCCCTGCTAACAGAATAGCTAGCTCTTCAGCTTCCAACCACCTCCAGACCCTGGTGAGTGTCATGCTGACAACACTATAGAATAAAAAACCTGAATATTTTGTAGTTTTCATTGCCCTAGCTTCCTCTCACCAAGTGCTTGCCCTTCCTCATGGCCTCCTGAGAGACACACTGTCAGCTGTGTCTGTCACGGGCCCTGGTGTCCCCTTGTACATGGTTTGAAGGTCAATCACAGTCAAAGTTACTTATATGTATCCCAGATGGGTTCCCAATGGTGAAAAGGCAGCTGGTTCTGCAGCGCTAGGAGAACAGCAGCTGTCTGGCTAGAAACAGGCAGCTACACTGGGTGTACCCAGGACAGGAGTAAAAGCATCTCCTTCGAGCTAACCTGCACGTGTTGCCTATTCCACAGCCTTTGGTGGAGTCTTTACTTCTAACTACACCAGTAGGGACTGATTAAGCGCTGATCATAACATCCCTTGGGATGCATTTGTATAATCGGTGGAAACAGGACTGCAGAATTCTCCATGCCCTAGTACTGGCCTTGTAATCTCTAGATAAATACTGCCTCTGCTAGCAAGCTGTCATCAATTAAAACAACATGCTCAAAAATATTTAATGGTCCCTGTGTTAATTCCAGTCAGAACTCAGTTTATGAACACTCTTTGGCTAAACTAACAAATACAGATAATAAAGTAGTCCTTTAAAAATAAATAAATAAATACCAAAACTATTTCTGTGATTAGAGAAACATTTCAGTGGGTACATGAATCTTCTTAACATGACATTCACGGTATAAGACAAATACGTATTTTTCCACATTAAGGTCTTAAGATAGGATATCCCATCAGTCCACTCCTCAGACAATTAGCATATTAGCTAAATTTGCTGACAGGCATTCTGTGTGAGATTTATATCTCCTTTCAGTCCAAGTGAAATATTTGTCTTTCTGCAGTGTTTTCCAAGAACATACAGCATGTTTGAGAGCTTTACTGTCCTATTTTGATAACTAAGTCCAAAACTAAGCTTAAAATGAATTGCCCAACTCAGCTCTCATGAAATGTCAGACTGAAGCTGGCAAAGGAAGATAACAGATCATAAAGGTGGCATTCTCAGGGAGCTAACTGGTGCCATTATGCTTCAGGCTCTCTCCATTGCTACACTGCATACCCTTACTTGGAGGGGTTTATAACTTGGCTGCAAAAATGTTTTCCGGGCGAAACTTGGCAGACAAAGTCTTAACTTGAGAGCAAATACATTTTAAAACAAATTTCCGCAAAAAAAGAGAAAAATAGGTCTGCAGTGAGGCTTTGAGCAATGCATAGTCAAACTGAGTTGATCTGGCAAGCTACAATACACCCAGCACAGCCCTGGTGCCAGCCCTGAGGGCTAGCTCTGCCCATCCTGCCACCATTCCACAGAGGAACCAACACCATACCCGGGTTCACCCTGGAAAAGACAGGTGTCTCCCACGAGCTCAACTGAATCAGATGTGGGCATTTAGGAGCAGCCACCATGCCTGCAGGAGGAGACAGGACTGGAAGAGCTTGTCCTCCTTGGACTGGCTGCAGGCACAGGGGTAAGAGCTCAGGGTCACTGTCTTGTCCCTGTTCACAAAAGCCTGTGGTGGAGCTGGGGCCCAGCCCTTCCACAGGAAAGATCGGATGTCTCCTCATTTAGTGGGCTTTTGCAGACACCCTTCTAGCACTCACACCCTCTAGGTTCACAGAGTCACAACAGCAATACCTTCCTCTTTGGAGGTGTTTTTCCTGCAGGACCATCAAAGCAAGTCAGATACTTGTAAAGTCTTTTAAGATTCCCAGTACAAGACACACAGCAAGCTACTGCCTGCTTCACAAATAGACTACCACACAGGGAAGTGAAGTAGTTTCAAGCCCCTCAGTGTCAAGAAGAGAATTAAGTCCTGTCCCACTTTCCTGCTCTTACGATGGCGTGTTTCAAACTCAATAGACAAGTTTCAGTTCTCTTGGGATAGGTTATGATTCTCACTGACTTTAAAAAGGTCATGGATCAGGTTCCAAAGACTATCCCAGAAAGCCCAGAGAGTAAAAAGCTACTAATCTTACCCGAACATCTGAAAGATGCAAGAAATTCTTCCCTTTTCCTGGCCAGATTCACATACTAGTTACTTGTATTGCAGCAATTGTGCTGTATGGTATGTATACATGGTATGGCTGGACCTTCTGTGTGAGGCTGTGTAGAAGATGCAGGACTCATGCGTGCCCCCCGACTTGTTTTTATTCACCAAAAATGGTAACTCTATTTGAACTAAAGCTGTTTGTTAATGATAGCTGAATTCAGGAGAGAAAAAAAGTTTCTGATTAATAAGAAAGAAATGCAGAAATTTCAAAACAGTTCATTTCAGCATTTCCAAAATGAAGTGTTTTGCTTTTCTGGATGAGATTCAAAAAGCGCATTAAACAATATTCCATAAAAAAACAAAACAAAGCAAACCAGCCAGAGAAGAAAATGATGGCATATAGTCTGTAGTTTGGGCAGTCTGTTTACATATGAGGAGCATTTTGAACATCCTATTTTCCTGGAGAGGGCAGTCACTCACCTTTCAACAAGAGAGTCATTCTGACTTGTCCTTTCTGTCCCCATGAAAGTTTATTTGCTTCAACCCACCTCAGAATTCCCAATATCTGGGTGGTTAGGAGGTACGCAGCCTTGGTTTAACATCCCCGCTCTGACTCAAGCTCTAAGAAAAAACATCTCCATGCTGTCCTTCTCAGCTATAAAGTATGAAAAAGAGCAACAACTGGTAAAAATTCTGAATTCAAACCACATAACCTTTCTTTCTTTCCATTTTGGCTGTTGACCTGAAAAATCAAGTCACAGACTGAATGAATTCACGTAGACCAAATGTAAGTTTTAGCAAATCCTGTATACGTCCACAAAAATAACTGTCTTTAGTTCCTCAGTGTTGTTCAATGAAATATCATTGCATTAAGTCTGTAAGAAACAAGGTCAAACAATGACTTTCACAGAAGATTTAATGAGGCAACATTGTTCTAGAAGAACTGTTCCTAAACTCCAGAAGCAGTGAAAGACCTATGTAAAGTCATCAGAAGCTAAAAACTGTACTAGAAAATGTCTAGCCTAAACATTTGGTTTGAAATTTAAACTTGAATTAGCCACTGAGAATATATATTTTTCCTCATTTTCTTCAGTTCCTCTGCCTCTAGGGACAGAATAAGGGCAAAGATTTATTCTCTGGAACTTTTATCAAAAAGACACATCACTTCTTTCAAATGTATATTTTAGCTCATATCCCAAATAGCAGTCTAATAAAGGCCTTGAGCTTGCAAGTGGGCATCTAATTTTATAGTAGTGTCAAGAAATTATGAATTTCTAGGAACAGCATATAAATATGGACAAGAAACATCAAGGTCAATGCCTGATTTTACAGTGGGTGGGCAAATCTTGTGCTGATGCTATGAATTCAGCCATTTCTGATCAACACCCAGTTTCTGATGCATAAATATTACTAAATTAATCTTCTGACAACATTTGACTAGATCTCTATATCTGATACATCTTTTGACCCAATCATCCACTCAAAGTAGCTGGTAGTAGGAATTACTTTTTCATGTGTCTTTCAGTGCAAGAGATGTCAGAGATTGTTTTCTCGCCAGTTCCTAACACCCAAGCAAAGACTCCCCTCTGAAGTTCGCCCAGATTTACTTGTTCTTTAGCACTTTCTGCTTCTTCCTGTAGACATATTGAAAATTATTCTATATGTATAAAAAACTATGGGGTTTCCATATTGTTATGGTACTGTTGTACAAAGAATTTCTGAATTTGATTAGATAACCTTTATGAATGAGCAACCCTCAAGAGCTTAGGTAAAGTTGTAAATTTTTCTTGCAGAAGACACAGCAACATTAAAAAAATGGGCAACATCAGATTTTTTTGAAACACAGTAGGAGTTAGCTTCAGTCACAGGTGAAATTAAATCAAACATATGAATTTAAAAAATTGAATAAAGGAAACTGTCATATCTTTATCTAAGGAATTTCATGGTTGCCACCCTTACAGATAAGCAAAATACAAAGAAATACTGGGGTTAAATGTTGAACATATTATACTTAAAAAAAAAAAAATGAAGTTGATGTGTGTAATCTAATACAAGGCCTGTTAATTTTTTGTTTTTCTTGGTTCTCTCATGCTCATTCTGTCACTTGGCGTTCATTCCTCAGTAAACCAATTACTTCAGTGCTGTATTAGATTTACATTCACTGCTCTCAGACAGCTCTCTTATATCCATGAAATCTTATTCATGATGCACAAGAAAAAGCCCAAAGAGAATTGAGATCTAGGGAATTGGCCAGGTTTGACAGAAACTATGGAACTGAACCACTGCTGAAGTCAGTCCTTTCAAGCTGCAGGGAAGTTCTTCAGAGGCACTCAGTGCTTAATTTACTGTGACTGCAATGGCAGTATTCAAATGTATCGGACCAGATGGAGATCTATTCCTCACCATTTTAGGTTTCTGTTCTAGTTTGTCATCAGTCAGCTCAGACATTGGACATGGATACATCCCTGCACATAGCTGGCTTGAGCAGAGATATCAGTGGAGGGTCAGGACACAAGAGGGGATGAGGAGAGCTGCCTGACTTATTAAAACCATTGAAAGCTCAACCGTGGTCATCAACTGCGTCCTTACAAAAAGCCAAAAGTCATTCTATCTCCTTTGTAAGGAAGCTGCATTACAACCTTGTGATAACAAATGAGTAGTTTCACATTAGTTATAATTATCAAGCTTGACAGCATTTGAGATGGCAGCCATTTTGTCTTCACCAAGTTGAAACAGAACTGGTCAATATTGGTATTTTTCTTTGACTTTGCACTTAGCTCTTCAGTGTCCCTTCTCTCACTTTCTCTCTGAATGTAATAACCTAAAGTTTCGTTACAAACTCTGCTATAATTTCTCAGTAATCTGAGAGGATAACCACAGCTGCAGTTTTGAGGTTGCCAGCAATTCCTGCTACTGGCAATTTTCCGTCAGTCTTGTTAAGAAAGTTGCCACAATTTTACCACAAATAGTAAGTCTGTGGCATGCTCCAGAATTTGCATACAATTGCCGTTAGCTTACCAAAGTGATCATTTCTGTTAACAATAGCTCACTAAAACTGCTTCAAAATCGGGCTTCAGCCAAGCCAATCTGGTTTACATTATACAAAGTATTTTAATGTGAAGCCTTTTAATAGAAATCATCACTAAAGTCACTTGGAGATCATGCCTGCTATCTGCAAGACTTGAAAAACTAATTGTATACTTGCTTTTTGGATTATTTGTACTGCTTTTTCCACAAAAAAAAAATCATTGGAAGCATGTTTAGCCAAAATTTAAGTACAAGTTATTTTGTTAACATTATTAAAATGCATATTCAGCAAATTCATTTGGCTGCATTAGCTCGTACATTCATGTAGCTTCTGAGTCCTTACACTGTGTTACTACTAGTTCAGAAGAAAATCTATACTAAATTGTATGTGTTGCCTTTTGATTTCATAGCTTAAACAGATGTTACGAACAAAGTAAATTACAAAAAAACTAAAGCTATTAAAAACATTGGTAGTGATATTTAGAACAAGGTGAAACTGGTTTGGTTAAGGATTTTTAATGAAATGTGATCAAACTTCACCTAAATTGATTAATTTGGACAAAGTATCAGTTTGTAATGATTTGTTTTGCTGAACACAACTGGAACCCCATGGATTATCATGGTTTCCATTATATTATTTCTTTTGGTATACCTGCAGAAGTATAAAATTAATTCTCCAAAACAAATTACATTTTAACTAATTATTTTGGCTTGGGACATTCTTCCTGTAATCCACAAGTCTCATACTTCATTTGAGTTGGGTTTTCTGAAAGACTAAACATTACAGTTTTCTGTAGAAAACTAAAAAAGTGAGATTTGTTACCAGAGATGTTCTTGCAGTAAGTCCAGCCATTTGGCATATAGTTTCTCAGCTGCACATGTAAATCAGGTGTGCCATTGCATGTACATTTTGCTTACGCTCATGCTTGATCTTGTTTTACGAGTTCGCATATCACTGAGAAGGATGGAACAATTTAAACACTCTGAAGGGTTGTGGTTTTGATCTAAGAAAACATTGTGGCTGGTCATATAGGAAAAGTCCTTCCTAAAATGCTAAGGGAATCACTTTTTTTTAATAACAAAAAATTCACTTATTCAGCAG
>VZTL01072597.1:1508-18981 GCA_013400535.1 Scopus umbretta | reverse complement strand
TTATCTTTATTTGAACCAATTAAAAGAAAATTGAAATTGTGCCCAATTTTCTGACTATACCACTAAGCAGCATGCTTTACCCTGTTTCAAAGTATGACTGCTTCGAGACTCGTGTTTTACCGCCCTCCCCAGCCTCCAGCACCCTGCACAAGTCAAATACATAGTTATCCCCCTAATCCTGCTCTTGGCTGAGCTTGTGCCCCAGTCATTTTGGTGATTTTCTTCATGGAGTCCCTGAGGTTGGCTGTTTGGAGCTTATTCCTCTAACAGTTATGAACACCTTGGTTCCTTCCTCAACGTCTGCATCAGCAAAGGCTTTGCCTGTTTATTGGATGCTGTGTAGGAATCAGTGACGCCTGATGGAAATCTCATGGACATCTCATTGGGTTTCCAAGAATGCAAGAAATGCCCTATGGTGTCAGACCAGTCTCTGATGGTGGCAACTGGAAATGCTGTTTAGGGAGAACACACAAATCTAGCTGCTTTCTGCCATCCATTCCACTTGTGCTCCTCTAATATCCACATTCATTGTGCGAAGGATGTTAGAGGGGAGAGTCCTGGTCTGGTCCTTCAGTATCTGGTTATGGACCTGTTGTCCATGAACTGGTACAACACCTGCTTGAACCTTTTGTCTCTACAGCTTCCTATGGCAACAAGTTCCACAAGTTCACTACAACCCATGAAAAAAAGCAGTTTATACATTTTAAACTGATCCCCTGCTATTTTCAGTGAGTGATCTATAGTTCTGGTATTTGAAGGATTTGGTGGGTAAGTTGTGCATTTAACTTTTCTCTGCCTTCATGATTTTGTAAGCTTTGCTTGTATGCCCCCTCAGCATTTTTAGTTCTCCTTGCAAGGCAGCTGATCTCTCCCTTTCATTGTTCTAGTTGCCCTTCTGTGTTCCTTCCTTATCTCTGCTATTTCCTTCCTGAGATGTGGAGAATGGAGCTGCAAATGGTGCCTGAAATGAGAGCTCAGCAAGGTTTTGCACGGAGGCAGAACAGTGCCCTGTGTCCTGCTTTACTGCCCTCCTGGCTACAGAAAACAACTGCATCGTCAGCTGTTCAGTGCTGCAATGTACAACCCCCTGTCCCAGCCATTTTCCTGATGCATCTTCCTGATCCTGAGGCCATGTCTTGATGGCACTCCCCAGAAGTGCAATAAGCACAGGCCCCTGCAATGCCCTGGGGATGCTTCTGACCCCAGCATGTGAATTCTTGCTCCTTTTGGAAAGCTGCAAATAGCGTTTACTCCTGCCAGCTGGAGGCTGACCACCCTTCCCCATGGGTTGGGTAGTGACCAGGACGATGCCCCATGGGTTATGTCAGTGCAGTCACAGGGGCGCAGGGAAAGATTCATCAGAATCCTGTTTGTGGTGGCTCTTGCCTGGTGGCTGCTCACGCTGTTGGGTAGGGAGGGAAATTTCTCATTTCTGGCAATGACGATTTGACTGTACATCAGCTCCCACCATTTATTTTGATGTCCACATTTTCTTTCATGAAATGTTTAATTCCTTTGCATCCCAGGCTATTTTCCACATTAGCAATTCATTTTAATACCAATTTCTTTTGAAACTGTCAAATTTTGAGAAGCAACTAGTAAGGCTGAAATAATTTACGTGACCAGAAACTGAAACTTAAAGATACTCAGTAATTTCTGCAAGATTTTCATTAACATTTACCCACAATTAGCTATGGATATTTTGTTTATAAAAGTATCTCACTCCCAGAGCCATATTACTGCAAAGCTACAATATACTTCTTAGTAGGGCTGATAAGGAGTCCCTTTTGGGACACTCCTTGTTCCAAACGGTCCTCTGTGTTCCTTCCCTCACACTCCCTGCCATCGTCCAGTTCCGTTCATGTCAGAGGCATGGAGGCAGATGCTGGGAATGGTCCTTTCCAACCTGGGAAACAGGCTGAGGTATCAGCTGTGGGGAGGCCTCTGCTGCTTTTTAGCAAGTGGTTAGTTGAAAAGTTATCATTCATTCCATTGCGGGCATTGCTGTTGTGAAAGTTCAACCTATGTAAATGTGACAGGAAAAGAGAGTATGAATGCACCTTCAAATGCATTGTTTTGGTTCCAATTTCTTTTGAGGATGGACACTCAGAAGCCATGCCAGCTTAGACTACACCTCTTCCTTGAAACTGCCAGAGTAGTTTCTCCCAGTGGCTTCAAGGACTTCAGGCACATTTGCACACCTTGCAGAGGAGCATGAGTTTGTCTGTGGCTGGTCAGAGTACAGGCCCCTGTTACCAACAGCTTTAATGATCCTGCCAGCTCCTCATCTAAATGAACTATCGGGCTCAGAGGCCCATGACCCTCTTCCTTTTACCTTCCATGCTCCAGAGAATCTGGACGGGGTTCCAGTTTTAGTCTCCAGCTTGGCTATCCCTCCAGCAGTGCACAGTAATGGCTATGCTCACAGGGATGGGAAAGCCTGACTACTGCATGTATTGGACAGGTGGGGGACTTTGTGGCCCTCCACATGGTTATAGAGAAAGGTGTCCCATGAAGAAGAAAAGTCTGTTGTTCTTACCCAGATGTCTGTGCACACCTGGATGGGGCAATAGTAGTTCCTTTATGAAGCATGTATGCTAGGCTGTACTGGGAGGATAGCACTTTTGCTAGCATTCATCAGAACATTTACCCTTCTTTGCACAGACACTTCCAACCCCATATCAAACCCAGCCTTTGCTTTCATAGGGTCCCTTCCACAGAAATGCTTATATTGGTATAGCAAATGGCAAAAGACCAGGCAGTACTGGGTCTTGGAAGATGTACAGCAAAGGAGAAGCATGCAGGAGCATCCAGCGGGAGACCCAGGCCCTGAGGCCTTGGGATGAAGATGCCTGGCTGGTGTACTGCCTGTGTCACCACAAATGCTTCCAGGGGACATTTGCTTGTTGGGGGATCAACGACTGGCTCCTGTAAGACCTTCATGGGATTCTCTCCTCTCACCAGCAGTCTTCCTGGCTTTCCAGGAGGCTGGGACATGCACTTCCACCTTATTGCCTCTATACCTCTGGGCTCCCCATGTTCAGAAGATGAGGCAATTAGAAAGCATTGTAATATTCTGCAGTGAAATGGGCAATCCACATTTTGTGTGGCATACTTAAAAGCAAGCAATATTTGCAAAGTTTTCTTATTGGTATTTTCTCCCTTGAAGAAAAATCTTACATTGAAAATGGAAGAAGAAACATGGCTTTTCTTTTTTTCTGATATTTATCTTTGTGTACATCACTATTCACAAACTGTGGACATGTGACTTGAGAGCCTGTTTTTCTTCCTGAGGCATTTTTGTAGCTATGTGATGTGAGCAGTGTGTGGGTCTGTCAGCCCCATGAGGAAGGTGGAGACGTCTACAAAGGCACAAGGAGGCATCTGGATGCATGGTAGGTGTTGGGTCTATGCCTGAGGCTGACAAGGACTAATTGTCACTAGTAGTTGCCTAGAAGAAGCTGAGCGAGGTTAAGAAGCATGTGAACTGTAAGTTCAGCAAAGTCCTAGCTCTGAATAGCTGGAGAGAATGCAGACCATACAGAGGGTGTTTGTGAAATCACCTTGTTTGAGATGTTTGATAAACCACCACTGAAAGTAGTGAGTTAGAAATTACCTGCTATAAAAGAGGTTGAACAACAGCAGGTCATCCTACGAGTCCTATGATTTGAAATGGATTGATTCCTCAGCTTGTCTGCAAAAGCCAGATCTCTCTGCCTTCTGAACACACTGTAAAGCCTCCTTTAGGAGGTTAGGAAGAGAGTTTATGTGCTGTGAAGGTGCTTTTGTTTATGTTCTGTGCGTAGAGTTCCCTGGTGTCTGAATGCTTGTTACTGGAGAGTCTTTGCTGAAGTGCTGGCTGGACAGAAGGATAATCATAGTGATTTCAGTGTAAGTGTAATGCTTTGTACATTCAAACACTAAATGTTTTAAATTAAATGTTTATTAAGGAAGGTGGAGGAAGAGGAGTGAAGACGGGAAGACTGGTATCAGCAATAGATTTAAGTTCTAAGGGCTGTTGCTGCCTTTTCTTTAAGAAGGCCTCATAACTCTTCAGTTTCTAACAGCGTTTTGATGTCCAGCAGGGGAGATGCAGTGGGCTTCAGGAGTGTCTCTTCTGTGTCACACAGAATTGTGATCAGCATTTGGGGAACTATAAGCTGTTAATTGCTATTTCTGTTCTCTCTCTTTCAGTCCTCATGATAATTTTAGCAACTGCACAGGAACGCTCCATTTTGCACAAGTGCTCAGCATCCCTTGTTCCCAGTCTACCAGCCACAGCAGCTGTACTGAATGAGGCAAAGGAAAACAATACTGTGTGGAAGAGGTCTTCTTTAAGGCAACGGGCATAGATTATAGCTATAGCATATCCTTTTTACTCCCAAAGCCAAGCCAAACTTAGAAATAGGTCCCAAGTCTGTTGTCTGCCTGCCCTTAGGTACTATTTTGAGCTGTCTCACTCCTAGCTCCTGGAAGCAGTCGGAGCTCCATACTGAGCTGCTGTGCTAACACCCAGCCAGCACAGCTAGTTTTGCAGGCTGGGAGTTGTGATGGTAGGGGTTTGAGGCTTCAAATCTTGGTGCCGATTCCTGATAACAAAAACATTGCCTCTGAACTCTGTTGATTCTTTTTTTACTCTTTTCATTTAAAATAACTCAAATGGTGAAGTGAAGCACACAAGAGAAAGATTTACAGTCAGGTGCCTCTTATTTGGCATGATGGTGTGATATTCAATGTCATAAGTACACACTTTTTTTTTCAGTAGGACACTCAAACTACTGGATAGATGCTCAAGAAGACCTCTGTAGGACTGGGTGATCCTCATGTTTTTTTTACTTCACAGTTACATAATACTCTTTTAAAAGTTTGTTATAGGTACATACCTATCCACAGCTTCTTGGCCATACTGACTCCCAACATGTCTTCACTGCCTTAATTTCTACATGTCATCTTGAGCCAGAAATGGTAGTGGAGAAACATCTATACATGAAGAAATAGATCCATGAGTATTGACTGAAAGTGGTATCATTGCACATGATTAAAGCCAGAAAAATAAATAAGAAGCTGTAAAATATATTTTCCAATATGAAATTTAAGAAGTATGATCTCTTCAGCTTTGAAAGTGATCAATGGTGTTGTATAAAAGCTTACATGTGAGAATGAGAAGTGACAAACTTCTCAGTGTTTTAGGCAAAAGCATAATAGCTTGCAGGTGAAATTTCCAGCTGAAGCTGCAATCTGATAGATGGGGATTTCCACATGTGAGGTAAATTTGCTCTGCTCATCTTACTCAGGCACTGTAGGACTGCACCCTTGGCGATGATGTTACTACCGGTGCCTGCCTTGCTGTCCTCCTCTGGTCCAATCACCCCTCCCCTAAGGATCTGCTGCTATAATTTTTCTCCCAGCATAAGAGTAATACCTTCATTTCCATTTTTATTTCGTGAATGTCTATCTTATGACATTGTTGTAAGACTGCTGCTTACAACAGATGTAGTCCATTCTACAGGGCAACTCTTTTACTCTATTTTATCAAATAGGGACAGTCTGGGTACTCGACATTCTTCATGACTGCATAAAAAGGGATTAATAAATTATTCTCCTTGCACAGAAAAATATGAGGACCAACTGTTACCATCTTCAGGCATGGCTTACTAATAGAAGATAGCTTATAATGCCTTTATGAAGTTGCAGTGTGTTGAGTGGCTTACACTAAGTGCAATAAAATGGAAGGCCATAAGCCAAACAACAGTGCAGGCATGCTACTAAGTATTCAGGGATCCAGTGGTGCCTGGGCTACCTCTTCAACACGGCTTCATTAGTGTGATGTTCAGCACTACATTAATAAAACCTCTGTCTGAATGACAAATTAGCCCGAGTACCACTTTGTGCTCAGGTGGCTGGGTGTACCCTGCTGTAGTTCAGCTATATATGCTTTAAGCTGCAGCATGTGGTGCAGACGTGCTCTCACTTCTTCAGATGCTGGCCACAGTTAAAGCTCTTCAGTGCTCCCCATTGGAAGTAAGACATGGCTACAACTGTTAGACCGCAGTTTGTCATTTGTCTCAGTCTGGATTTTTCCTGAAAATGTCAGTAAAATTCTCCAAAGAGTAAATGATGGAAGAAACATGTTGATTTGACCATGTCAGTAAACAAATACCCAGTTCTTATAATCTTGGGTCTGAGAAGACCAGCTCTCTCTTTGCTTTGGACCCAGGAGATGGTGACTGGCTGGGTAGAAAAAGAGAACTTCAAATCAGCTGTCTGTTTTGCGATCTCTAAAAAGATACGTTAAAACCTTCCGGAGGGAAAAAATGGTTGAAAAAAAGATTTCAATAGACACTTGTGAGAGATTCTCAGCTAATCAGAAGATGAACCTGCTGTGTCTGCCCCAGTCCAGAAAGCCTAGCCTCAAGCAGGCATTTGTATTACTCCTGAGCAACAGGTTTGTTTTGGTGCTTTTCATAAGCTCATTTGTTTTCTCAGAGGGTTGGTCAAAGTCTCTCTAGAATGAAAAGTTTGTCCCTTTCATCAGCAAAGAGATCTTAAAACAATGGTCCAACTCACCAAGGTGACCAGTTAGAAAATAAAACTAGAGCAGGGTGTTGGTTCTTGACGTTGCATCAGAAAGGGAGGGTGAACAGAGGTTCCCAGCGAACAGCAGTGTAACCACACAGGCGCCTCAGCACCTAGAAGTATCATCCAGAAGAGTTCCAGCTGGACACCCGATGTGGTAGGGAACAGAAGCATCCCAGGGTACCAGTCCCAAACATCTTTGCTCTGGGTCTAAGGAGTGGTGATCCCAGGCAGCATCAGAAAAAGGCTGACAGGGGCAGCTTTCGTGGCCGCAGACAAGGTAACACCTGTGGGGAAAGAACATTGCTCATTTGCAGTCCCCTCCCATAAAACAAATCAATGGTCTATTTTAAAAAGTTTATTTTCTTTCATGAGTAATTATTTTCCTTGGGGATCTCACACATCCAGGAGGATCCTCTCATCTCCTCTCTTACCCTGAGTCTCAGATACTTTCTTTGATCTCTGATTAATCCTATTTCCCAACCAGTTATGTGAATTTGATGACTAACAATGATTTTTTTTTTGTCCTTTCACATAACTCCCAAATAACTGATGCAGAATTTTCAAATGACAGACACTGATGCATTAGTACTACCGAAAGTTCCAGTATAATTTTCAGTGCTAGAGTGCCCAGCCTCTCTCTTGTGTTCACTTTTTATGAATGAATTTGGGGAATCAGCATGCCTGTAAGAAATAATCCATCTCACAGCCTATACTTTTCCTTCTTCTTCCCTGGTGGGGAATAAGGAGGACCATACAGCTAACATAACTGCACACTTTGTTCACTTTATATGCCAGCTCCATTTTCCCTGTCTCTGGTTTTGTCTAAACTATAAACTTTCAGGGCAGGATCTGTTTTTTAATATTGCTGTTTGCTCAAAAACCTAACATTGCTTTGAGGCTCTGCTGGCCCCAAAGCACAATGTAATATACACAGCAAGATTATTGGGGAAAATGGAAAGATCACTGTGATGTTGAAGTAATTTTTCCTGTTCAAACAGAACTTATTGGCACACCATTTTGTGTAAAATGTGCTACCTGGAGGAAGAGGAGAAACGGCACTGTTGGAGAAGTCATTTCTGCTTGGAGAGCAGCAGACAGCCTGGTCTGCAGGGACCAAAGTGCATCTGGCTCGGAGGAGGCGAGCTGCACTTGAGGGAAAGCGTTTGTCACGAGGAGGCTGATCCCTCCAGAGGAGTCAGAGCCCAGTCCACAGTTCTCTCCTGAGAGACAAGCACATTCTGGCTTCATCTGTGTGTCCTTGGTGAATGACGATGGTTGCAAAAATCGGGGCCCTTCCTGATTTGGTGGTCCCTCGCCCTCTTCTGGCAGCAAGGGAGGGCTGGAAACAGCAAGTAGGATGCCCAGAACGGAGGGATTTGCTGCATGCTCACAGACTGGGTGGGCTGCCCATGCGATGGACTCCAAACCCTGCACCCACATTAAGGGGTGGTGTGGGAGCATGTAAGTCTTCATCCATGGATGGCTGCTGGGATAGTTCATCCACTCCCATATGCTCTGAATTGGCTCCAAGCAAGAAGGTGTGTGGGCGCTGGGCCGGCCTGTACCCACCAGTGATTGCAGCCTTCAGGTATGGGTTGAAAACTCAAGCTGGCAGGGCACTAATAAATGCTTTTCCTGAGGCAGGCTATTAGCTGAGCTGGTGAAGGTTGGTGATGTTTAGAGAAAGAAGGTTCCAAGTAGAAGGAAACCTCATCCATTCCGCTCATCCCTGCCGCATAGAAAGGCAGGATCGGGGTACAACTCTAGAGAGTAAGCAGCTGTGTTATGCCTCACAAAGAGTCTAACTCACAAGAAGGCTTGGGATGGATCCTGCTGGAGAATTAGGTGCAGGTCCGGGTGTGGGCTAACACTTGGAGGCAGATCTGAAAAACACCCACCTGGACTATGTCCTCCTGCAAAGAAACCTAGCAAAGGTCTGTCCTGTGCTTCAGAAGTTCCTCTTAACAAATGCCAGCCTGGAAGCTCTTTGATACACTGCTTTACCATCAGATTACAAATCCCAATAGCAAGAGGGAGCATAGGGAGGGACTGTGCCACAAACGATTGCTTATTTACTCCTCTTCTTTTTCATCAAATACCATTGATGTTCAGCCTTTTTTTGCTTTAAAAGCTGCTGCTTGTTGATTGATTCTCCTGACCTAACCCAACCCAGCTGGAACCAGTGTCTAAAACTTACATTTCCACCTGTTTACTCACCGTGTCTTTTTTTTCCTCTCTCTTTTTCTCCATCTTCACTACTTGAAAGTTTCCAAAAGCCCACCAGCCTATTTATTTGTTTGATTCTGACTTTCCCCTGCTGTACTTCAAGTTTTTTTGCTGCCTCTGCCATTTTTTTCCTCTTCTGTTTCTCTCCATTTCTTTTCTTCTCTCTCACTCTTATTTTATGCTTTCTACCATGGTGCTTGTCCTGGTTTTATCTGGGATAGCTAACTTCTCTTAATTGCCCGTTTTGGAAAGCTGAGTGTAACACTAAAATGACAACGATGCTTCCTCATTTGCCATTGGTCCTGTGCAATAACCACCCCATTGCTCAGAACTGTATTTTTGATAACACTGGTAAATACATTCACCAAATTGTGTTCCTTGAATAGTTCTTGTTCACTTAGAGATGTTCCACCTGTTTACTGTTAAAAAAATATAGATCAGTTAAATTCCCACTTTTTTTATTAGGTGTTTCCCTCTGAAATTAAAGTTATTTTAAGGATTAGCATACAGCTGCAGAATTGCAACAAATAAAATGTAAGTTTAGTACTCTTCAGTGTTAAGAGCAAGCACGCACATTTCAGCGTAGCCAAACCTTTCACACTTTCTTAATGTGTTTACAGTCTCATGATCTTGTGAAGAGTATCCGTCTCATTGCACAACTCAAGATGCAGTCCTTAAATGTGCTCTGCTATCTCCCCAAGCCCTTACTTTTACATACACCCGTGTGAGCTGTTTGGCTGTATTCTCCTGGGACGTATGCAGGATACCTGTGCTATCGATTAACAGTAGGTACCTGCCACTTCAGTGTTAGCTGCACACTTAGTGTCACCTACATGTGTCACTGTCACAGCTAGAAGCCACATGCATCCGAAACTGCATTGCTAATGTCTTAGAGGGAGGCTGAATACTGAACCATCCTTATTACCACATATATTTCATATTAACACATTAATAGATAAAATGCATGTTTTATTCTCTACTGACAATACCATATGTTACTTTCTGTAAGCCAATACCTCACATTTATGTCTGTATTACACATGGGGCTATGCCTCTCACGGACCTAGCTGTTTTCTGTAGTAAATGCTTTAGTACAGGCAGCCCTCCTGGTCGCTTACGTCAAGGTGGGTATTCACGCCATCTGCTTTAGGCATGTGAGCAGAAGTGCTGAGGCAGGTGCTACAGCTCCCTATGTAGTCAGCAGAGAGGGTCTTCTGCTCTGCTAAATAAAATAGTGCTAGTGAGCGAGCTCGAGTGTTGATCCCTAATAACCAATGTGCAAACTTTCAGCTCACTCCAGCCTCCATTTCGGAGCAAACCAAATGGACCCGAGACAAAGCCTGGGAATGGTTGGGGATGGGTTGCTCCCGGGACCATTCCTGGCAGGCACTATGAAGGTGGCTGCACCAGTTGTGGTTCTCTGCCTTTGCACAGTCCTCCAGTGCGGTCCCAGCACCTTTCGTGCCATGTGCACTCTTGGTGCTGAACAAACACTACTTGCATGGAGGGCAAAGCTCTCTTCTTATCCAGGGCACCCCTGCGCTTCCTCAGATAAATGTCCCAGGGATAACAAGGAACAACCTGGTGGCCTGGTGACCATGGCGCCCTGGATGTCTGTATGGAGCAGAAATAAGCCTCTCATGTAACCTGTCAGGGGCTGCTCCAGCAGCTCAGCACTCTGCACTGAGCGGCTCTCCACATTAGGACACCTCTCAAGGCCGCCTGCACCAAGGCTTCCAGCACGAATGAGAGACGTGGGGGAGGTCAGCACAAGTGCCACCTGGCACAGGAGAGCCTGGGCTCCACCACAGCACTAGGTGACCTGCGCTGGTGTCTCTGGGCACAGGCAGGAGGAAGAGGGCACAGTCAGGTACCATCTTCCCCCAGGGGATCAAGCAGGCTGACCTACAGTTCCCTGTGTCCTTGTGGCCTTTATTTTAAAAATATGTGCAACATTTACCTTCTTGCAGTCATCGAGGTCCTCTCCTGCTTGCCATGATTTTCTGCAGATGATAGACAGTGACCTTGCAATGACACTGGGCAGCGATATCGACACTCTCGAGTGGCCACCGCCTGACTCCATGGGTTTGAATGCACACAAGTTGTCTCAGTGGTCCCTAACTGCTGCTCCCCAATGCCCTTCTCAGCCTGTGCTGACAGCTGCAGAGGCCAGGGAGCATGATTCACGTGTGACAGCTGGTGCAAAGAAAGGTGCTGATTACTTCAGCCTTTTCTGCGTTCTATCACCGCACTGTCACCCCATCCATCTGCAGACCCATGTTATACCTGGAGGTATCTCTTTTCACCTTACTACCCTTTATGTCCCTCACTAATTTAGTTCCAGCTGGGCTTTACTCTCCCTGATTTTACCCCTAAGTGCTGGAGCAGTGCTTTTTGCTCCTGCTTCTGCTTCTTTCATATTCCCTGCCCATATTTTAGGTCATTAGGATGGTGCTTGCCTGGCCAAATGGGCCATCAGCTGAAGTTTCCTATGCTCCTGCACAAGGGGATAGTTCATGCATGAGCTCTCAGGATGTTCTCTTTAAAAAACCAATTAGATCTTCTGGGGACTCTTCTCTTCACGTCTGCTTGCCACAGGCTATTTCCTGAGCCTGCTTGCCCAGAGCGCTACCGGAGCGGCTCACCTTCCCAGCTCTCCTCTGCATCGGTCACCTCGAGGCTGCTGCAGCCCGAGCAGCGCGCTGTGACTGCTCTCCCCCTTGCTTCTTCCCTGCTCCTCAGCAGGAGGTCAAGCCAGCGTTAAACAGAAGGCCATGACTGCCCGCCTCTTGCATTTGTATTAGGAAAATGTCACCTCTGCGCTCTAAGAACGTCCTGGACTGCCTGCCCGATGCCATGCTGCTCTTGCAGCAGGCAACCAGGTGGCTGAAATCCCCAGCGAGGACAAGGTCTCTGGGTGGGAGACTTCTAGCTTGCAGAAAGCCTCAGCCCCTGCCTCCTCGTGGCCTGCAGGCTGTAGGACGCACCTATCGCAACACCCCCCATGTTCCTCCTCACTCTGGTCCCCACCCAGAAACTCTCAGCAGGCAGGTCTCCAGTTTGAATCGGGGGCACTGCGTAGCCAAGGAGCTCCTTAAGGCAAAGCATGACACCCTCTCCTCTTCTCTGCCTGTCCTTCCTCAACATCCCGTGGCCACGTTCCAGCCACGTGCACCACCCCGCAAAGTCCCCGTGACTCTGGCGGTAGAGACGCTGCAACTGTGCCTGGCAGGGCAGCTGCTCCCCCTTAGTGCCCGGCGCTGCGCATCAGCGTACCCGCAGCAGAGGGAAGCCTCCGAGTGCCTTGCCGTTGTGATGCAAGGAAAAATGGGATGGGATCAAATCCGCCGTATTTAGGCACACTATTTGTAGCTGGTGCAGAAATTTCCCGCCCTTAGTGAAAACAGGCCGGTACCTTGGAAGGCCTCTAGCAGGAGACCTGGTGCGTGTAACTCCCACCCCTCTTTTTCCAGCTAGAGCACCAAGTCAGTCGTGCCCCCTAGGCAGGCCCAGGGCCGCCTGCCCAGGCCAGACTGTTCGCGAGAGTCCCCGCCGAACTCGCAGAGGCTTTTTAAAAATCAGTGGCGCTACTTTGGGATGAATATCAGCGACTGTTCAACACTTCCTACTGACGGCATTATCCCATGAGATTAGCACCTAGTCGTATCAATTGCTATTAATGCAATTTTCCTGAGTGTCTAATGTTATATTTGAAATTAACACTGTGGCAAGTGTGATGCTTGTCAGAGAATTTGTTAGAATGTCTAGAGGGAGTTCCGTAAAACGTTTCACAGAGGATCTATTTAAAAATGTAACAGATTTTAATACTCACAGCCTAACAAAATAGATTTTAAAAAGATGCCTATCTACAGAGGTGGAAATAGGACTTTTGAAGTACAGATACAGAAAGAAGTAAGGAAGAGGCAAATAAAAGTCCCGGCTTGCTGCTGCTCGCTCCATCCTGCTTCCCAGCCACGGAAAGTGCTGCTGATGTCCTGGCACATACCAGTTGACTTTAGGCACTCTCCCTGCACCTTTTGCCTTCGCTCAGGGAATTCACGTGGTCCAATTTCCTTTTCAGACTTGCTTATCCCTCATTGTACAGTTCTCTCCAAAAAAACACCAAATAAGTTTTGATGGATTCACCATCTGTCGGATCCAGAGGGTATGACCAACGTAATGAGTCAGTGACTGAATTCCTCCCAGCCTGTTTTCTGTTTCATTTGCAACCCCGGCTGAAGCACTTCCGTATGGTGTTCTGCTCAGAGGCGATGCAATGTCAGGGCTGACAGCAAAGCCAGATTTTAACCTGCTGCTTAAAACATGCAGTTTCTGCTTCTTGGGACTTAATAATTTAACGGTTAGATTTTGCTTCGGTGAGGTGAGAGCTTACAAAGTAGTGAACTCGTGCTGGGTCAGCCGTTACTTTTCTAGGAATGCAGGATAGCATGTAGTCATACATAAGCCTAAAAGCCTTCCCAATTTATTTTTTGGTTTTATTTCATTACATGATGGACAACTGATGTGCCAGTCTTATATAATCTGTAGAAGGATTTGGTTTAGAAGTACGATCCACCTTTTAGAGAAATGGACTCTCATAAATCAAATTGGTTTAGTGAACAACAGAATTAAGGGGGTTTGGACTAAAACTGATGGCTTCACACGTGGTCAGCTGCGTGTGTCTCTCACATACACCAGACGCTCGGTGTTGGCAGAGAGGGTTACCCGCTGATCCCAGGAACCTGGGCTGACTGAGAGATGACCTGTTGTTCTTCTGGGCCTATCTCCAGCACTGAAGGAGGTTTCTGTCTGGCAGACGGGCAAACAGCTCCGTGTCGACAGATGTTTGTTTGAAGATACGGCGTATCAAGAGCAGTGTTTCCCCAGTATCTTGTGGGTGGTGGTGTGCCAAATCCTTGATTTTTATGCTGCTGGGTGTTGTAACTAAGTAATTATAACTTTAACAGGGTAATAATGACTTGATAAGGATCGTAGTCTGGCAAACCACCTTTTCAGGTAGGTGAATGTAAAAATGCCCAATTGTACAACAACAAACATCCAAATAAAATTCCAAATTGTAACTAACCCCCCCCCCCCCCCCCCATTTTGCACTGCCACCAGCTTTCAGCGCGCACTGGGCCCTGATTTTTAGATTTTTAGAGCAGCGCATCCAAATGGGCTGCCCAAATCTCACCTCTGGGCTCCTGCACGCAGGTTAGCGCGCAGCCGTCGGTTTAACGGCTGCAGACCCACGCGGGGCTGCTTGGATTTAGCAGCACGCTCTGACACGTGTTGCTGCTGACTACCCGAGACTCTGTTTCAGTCAACTCTCGTTAGATCTTTCTTTTGACAGCCAAAAGCAGAAAGAAGCTGTTCTCCTGCCAAAAAAATGAGTCCCTACTCTAAAGCATGAAAAAGCTGGAGATGTTAAAAATAGAGAAATTTCACTTCAAAACCCACGTTTCTTACAATTGCATTCTCAATGGCTCTGAAGTGGGTTTGCCGGAATTCATATATGTAGTGTGAGAGACAGAGCAATTACACAAAACGTGAGCCCAAACGATTACTTTGGTAAAGTTACCTGGGATTAAAAGAACCTGCAGCGTGAAGTCTCAGGCAACCTCAGCTGTGCTGCTGCCAGCTCTGCCTGTCAGGCAAGAAATGCGTCATCCCGCAGGTTTGTCCGCTTCCCTCTGCAATTGCCGCCACCCACACCCTCTCCCGGTGCCAATACGGTAACGCTCCCGACTTCTTCAGCAATTCCTCTCTGAACACTTGACTGGTAGGACTACACGCATGGTGTCCATAGGTTCCTCGCTCACAAATTCTGACATCACTTTCATTTTGAAAGGATTTTTTACACTGGGGGTCAGTAGTGTTGTCCCAGTTCACAGATTCAGAAAGCCAAGGTAGCCGGTAAATAACTGGCTAGAAGTCACCCTGCAGGCCAGGACAGCCAGGAATTAGTGTCCCACGTAACAGCGTCCAACCCAGGAGAGCTTGTATATACGAAGGGTGACTTCTGGTGAGACAGTGGAGTATGGTCCAGCTGGGACCTGTACGTGTAAAGGAGAGCCCAAAGCAAACACTGGAAGGATTAAACACAACTAAAACTGCCCTGAGAGCGAAGAGAGAGATACATTCAGATAAATGAACAAAACAACTCTGTCAAGACAGTGAAAATGGCTGGAGAAGGAGCGTTATACAGGGATCAGAAAACTACGGAATGTATCCAAAAGTGTCTTCTTTCCAAAGAGACCAAACAATGTTGCGAGAACAGGATGAACTTCGAACAAAAGGAAATTTTAAGGCAATACACAGCTTATGTAAAATTGTTTCTAGTGTCAAATTCACTTTATTTACAGTTATTAAATGTAAATTTAAAATGTAAATAAAACAAATTATTAATGTATTTAAATGTATTTATTTTACCTGTTTACAGTTCCTGTTTGTTAAACTGGAGTGTTCCCCATAGTCCCAACCTTCCGTTACCAGTACATGTTCACAAACTCAGCGAGCTGATGTGAACCAGGATCAGGGGTTCTGTCTTGCCAGAGGGCAGAAATCCTTTTCTTATAAAATGGTACCTCACCATATTCCTTGGCACACTGACAACATGCAATTCTGCGTAGAGAAAAGGTTTCTGAACCTTGAGAACTACACGCAAACTTAACTTGTAAGAAAAGGTTTTGGCATTACTCTTGGTGCTTTTCCAAGGTTTCAGACATTACAGAAGCTGCTACTATAAACAGTATTTGTTACTCATCGGCCAAGTGATTTCTGTCAACCCAATTTCTCAACTTACATAGGAACTCTCTTTACGGTAAAGTAATGTGAGTGTCAGAGCAGGTTGCTTATCAGAGTTTAGGGCACCATAACCCTAACAAACAAGAAATGAGTTTAGGAGCCCTAAAAACACAAGCGGTTGCACGCTGTATTGCTAAATCCCACGTGAGGCTAAAGCCCCACAGTGCTGACTGAGATGGGGAGCACTCTTGGTTTGGGGATTTGCTCCTTGCATTATTCTCTTTTTTAATGCAACCACGGCTTTATGTAAAGAAGACAACCAGCACCGACAGGGCTGGACCTTCTTCTGCCACGGAGTCAGATCCTTTTCTGCCTCACTCATCTAGCCCCATGGCTCGTACATTCCTGTCTGCACAGCAACCCAATGTCCTTTAAGAGCCCATCTTTTCCCCATTTAACCTAGCCTTCTCGAGAGGCGAGAGAGAGATTTAAACCCTTCCGGGCTGAAGCAAACCTGTGATCCGGGCCTCCTGCTTCCTGGGTGAGCCTATCGGCCATTAGGCTGTCACACAAAAGACGCACGGCATCTCACTGTGCATCTTGGCTGGACTGAAGTCCCCAGGAGATTTCGGCACTAATCCACCTGCTTCTGAGTGCCAAGGAAGAGGCAGGCGCTAACTCCCGGCTCTTCGGGCCTGGGGGGGTTCTGGGCACAGGCACAAAACACTCAGTTTTCTGGAAGACATTTTCTGATGTATGCCATGTATCAACAATGCAAAAGCAGGAAAATCCTGTAATTATTTCTCCTCTCTGCTGAAACACAGAAAATTGAGTTTCTTAAAGCTGGACCAGTTCTTTGATCTAGTTCACAACATGACCTTGCAAACAGTTGTGCAAACACACCTTAAAGGAGAGAACGAGGCAGTGCTGCAAATCTAAACAGTGTTTCAATTAAACACTTAATCTCTTGAAAGCATAACATCATGCCTAAAATCCACCCAAATCCTTCTTTGGGTCTGAACCCCCCTGCCTTAGATTACTAATCATACCTACTACATTTTGCATTACTGTGAAATCATTTATAAGTCAGCCCTTATCATGAAATCCAGCACTACGGAGAGATGATCACAATAATGAAAATCTACACACAAACCAAACAAATCCTCCCTCTTTCTCTTGAAGTCAGTCTTTAGTGTAGCACGTCCCACAGCTGAACTTTGCTGTGTTTCTTCAGGGAATCCTTTTAAGAGATAAGCTTGATAGCATGATCTGATGAGAAATTATGTCTGTTTGTGATTGTGTTGGGCCAGCAACAGAAAAAAAAAAGCCTTTTGTTAGCTCTCTTGAGTCTCTATTAACTGCAACATACAGAACGCCTCCAGTTTCCGAGATGGCCGTTAAAAAGACAGGTTGTTTGTGTGACAGCCAGCTCTTGTGACAATATTCTGTGAAAGCATTCCTTCTAGCTGGCTGGGGATTTGGTGTGAATATTTTCCGTTTAATGCACTGTGTCCCACATTTTTTATTTGGGGCTTACATATATAAAGCATTGAGTGGTGTGCTTGTCGGGCAAGTCTGGAGACTTCTGGAACATTACAGATCTCTCTCCTGGTGGCGTTGTAGAAATGTAAGCCAGTCTGCTCGTGGAGAGCTGCCAGACCTGAGGGGACAGTTTCTTGTAGCACAGCGTAGCTTCATTCCTGATGCTACAACCTGGAACTGTTTGCCTGGATCTTGCTCTAGTGCTGGGTCAGGCCCAACGGTCTGTACAGGAATAAGGAATAGTTCTGTGCCAATCACACCTTATTGTCCCAATCTTGACTAGAAACAACTGAATGTTAACATGAGTTTAATTTTTACTTAGTTCAGGCTTCTCACATGCTCAAATATGGAAGCTGACCTATTGTATTTATAAATCCAA